>ML682094.1:210845-249605 GCA_007922195.1 Podocnemis expansa
ATAACCTTCTTAGATGCTCTAATGAAGCCCTAATGCCTGAGGCAGGTAGGGGAGGTCATCACCAAAAGAAAATCCAGGGAGGTAGATACAATAGAATTGAAAATCAAAATGGGAAAGTAGGGCAATCAGCTGGGTATCTTAGGTGCCTATACACAAATGCAAGGAGCCTGGGAAACAAGCAGGAGGAATTGGTAGTACTGGCGCAGACAAAGAACTATGACATGATTGTGATAACAGAGATGTGGTGGGATAGTTTGCATGACTGGAGCTCTGCAATAGATGGGTATAAACTGTTCAAGAAGGACAGGCAGGGAAGGAGAGGGGGAGGAGTAGCACTATATGTAAAGGAGCTCTATGACTGCTCAGAGCTTCATTATGAAAGTGGAAACAAGCCAGTTGAAAGTCTGTGGGTTAAGTTTAGAGGGGAGAGCAACAAGGGGGATGTTGTGGTAGGTGTCTGCTACAGACCACCAGATCAGAAGCAGGAGGTGGATGAGGCATTCTATGGACAACTGACAGAAGTTTCTAGAGCACAGGCCCTGGTTCTCATGGGGGACTTCAATTACCCTGACATCTGCTGGGAGGCCAATACAGCAGTGCACAGGCAATCCAGGAAGTTTCTGGAGAGTGTTGAGGACAACTTCCTGGTACAAATGCTGGAGCAACCAACGAGGGGCCTTGCGCCTCTCGATCTGCTGCTCACAAATAGAGAAGAATTTATCAGGGAAGTAGAGGTCAATGGCAGCCTGGGTAGCAGTGACCATGAAATGATTGAGTTCAAGTTGATGATTAAAGGAAAGAAGGAAAGAAGCAAAACACAGACCCTGGACTTCAGAAAAGCAGATTTTGTCTCCCTCAGGGAACTGATGGGCAGGATCCCTTGGGAGGCTGATCTGAAGGGGAAAGGTGTCCAAGAGAGTTGGGTGCATTTTAAAGAAACCCTGCTAAGGGCACAGGAAGATACAATTCCGATAAGGAGGAAGCACAGCAAATGTGGAAGGCGCCCACTGTGGCTTAACAGAGAGCTCTGCACTGAGCTGAAGCATAAAAAGGATGCTTACAGGAAGTGGAAGCTAGGACAGATGACTAAGGAGGCATATAAAGACATTGCTCGGGACTGCAGGGATAAAATCAGAAAGGCCAAAGGACAAATGGAGTTGCGACTAGCAAGGGATGTGAAGGATAACAGGAAGGGGTTCTACAAGTATATCAATAACAAGAAGAGGATCAGGGATGGTGTAGATCCCTTACTGAATGGGGCAGGCATCCTCGTGACGGAGGATGAGGAAGAAGCTGAAGTGCTCAATGCTTTTTTTACTTCAGTTTTCACAAGCAAGGTCAGCTCCCAGCCCACTACACTAGGTACGGGGGACTGGGGAGAAGAAGAGAGGCCCTTGGTGACAGAAGGTCAGGTTAGGGACTGCTTAAAGAAACTAGATGTGCACAAGTCCATGGGGCCGGATGAACTGCATCCGAGGGTGCTGAGGGAGCTGGCTGATGAGATAGCAGTACCGTTGGCCATTATCTTTGAAAACTCGTGGCGAACAGGAGAGGTGCCAGAGGACTGGAAAAAAGCAAATATAGTACCTATCTTCAAGAAAGGCAAAAAGGAGGATCCAGGGAATTACAGACCTGTCAGCCTCACCTCAATCCTTGGAAAAATCATGGAGCAGCTTCTCAAAGAATCCATCCTGAAACACTTGGAGGAACGTAGAGTAATCAGGAACAGTCAGCATGGATTTACCAAGGGTAAATCATGCCTGACCAACCTCATCGCCTTCTATGATGAGATGACTGGATTTGTGGATGCGGGAAGAGCCGTTGATGTGATATACCTTGACTTTAGTAAGGCTTTTGATACGGTTTCCCACAGCATTCTCATTGGCAAATTAAGGAAGTATGGGTTAGATGCGTGGACTGTAAGGTGGATAGAAAACTGGCTAGATCAACGGTTTTAGCGTGTAGGAATCAGTGGCTCCATGTCAAGTTGGCAGGCAGTAACAAGTGGTGTGCCCCAGGGGTCGGTCCTGGGGCCAGTTCTGTTCAATGTTTTCATTAATGATCTGGATGATGGGATAGATTGCACACTTAGTAAGTTTGCAGATGATACCAAACTGGGGGGAACGGTAGACACCCTAGAGGGCAGGGACAGGATTCAGGGAGACCTAGACAAATTGGAGCAGTGGGCCAAGAGGAATCTCATGAGGTTCAACAAGGACAAGTGTAAAATCCTGCACTTGGGACGAAAAAACCCCATGTACTGCTACAGACTGGGGAGGGATAAGCTAAATAGCAGCACTGGAGAAAAGGACCTGGGGGTCATGGTGGATGGGAAGCTGGATATGAGTCAGCAGTGTGCGCTTGCTGCCAGAAAGGCCAATGGCATACTGGGCTGCATCAGAAGAAGTGTTGTCAGCAGATCGAGGGATGTGATCATTCCCCTCTATTCTGCACTAGTGAGGCCGCATCTGGAATACTGTGTCCAGTTTTGGGCTCCCCACTACAAAAAGGACATGGACAAATTAGAGAGAGTCCAGAGGGCAACCAAAATGATTAAAGGGCTGGAGCACAAGCCCTATGAGGAAAGACTGAAAGCATTAGGCTTATTTAGCCTGCAGAAGAGAAGATTGAGGGGGGATTTGATAGCAACCTTCAACTACTTGAAGGGTTGCTCCAAGGAGGATGGAGCTCGACTGTTCTCGGTAGTAACAGAGGGCAGAACGAGAAGCAATGGTTTCAAGTTACAGCTGGGGCAGTCCAGGCTGGATATTAGGAAAAACTTCCTTACTAGGCGAGTGGTGAAGCATTGGAATAAGCTGCCTAGGGAGGTGGTGGAATCTCCATCTCTGGAGGTGTTCAAGGCCCAGCTGGACAAAACCCTGACTGGGATGATCTAATGGGAGTGGTCCTGCTTTTTTTGGCAGGGGGTTGGACTAGATGACCTATGAGGTCCCTTCCAACCCTATGGTTTTATGATTCTATGATACTTTTTCATGCATGAAATTGATTTTATTTAAGTCTTTCAAACACAATAAATTTGGATGGCAGGCAATATATAAAAATATATTATCTGATTTGGATAATATTTAATTTGCATGTTTGCAAGTACAACCACGAAATGACTTACGTCTATCTGCAAATAAAAGTGCCTTAGTATGACAGATAACTATTATGTATTATGATTTTGAATTGTCCAACTACTACAGAATTTTGCAAGTGCAGATTTAATGGAACACAGAAAATGTCTAAGAAAATGAACTGAATATTTCTTCGAAAAATTTTAAGCAGTAATAGCTTCATTGTGCAGGTTAACCTGTTAACTTGACTCCAGACATAAAACACTAAATTTACAGAGCTTGGATCCTAAGTGACATTTCCCAATAACACACAATTAAGTGAACACCTAAATGAACACTTGCTGTGTGTGGGAGGAAAGGATATTTTTTTCTTCTTTTTTTTTTTTTTTTACTTGTACTGTAGGTAGAAAGTAATATTCTGGAACAGAGACAATCTCTGACTCTGTGTTCGTGTCTAACACAATGAGTTGATAGTAGTTAAGGTCCATGGGTACTGCTGTAATACTCATGACCAGAAGAATCAGGATTAGATGAAAGATATATTGCTTGTCAGGGCTGAAGAAGACTGACACTGCTGTGGGGTACATGTTCAGGGATTTTTCATTACACAGGTGTTTGTCATTGTTGTATAAATTACAGAAAGTCATATGTAAAGTTATTTTTGCTGTGATTTGTTTTGGAATGTTTGTTTGGATCGTACACCTAGAAGACTTTAAAGGATGGACTTCTTTGCCCTATAAAGGAAAAAAGCCAACTTTGGCCAGCCTCATTTACATGAACTTTAAAGTTGCTTACCCTTGATTTGCTATATTGTGGTTTGTTGCTGTAACTGGAACTTTTTCTGACTGTAGAAATGATAATAGTTTGTTACTTTGAAATGTTTTCAGGAAAGGGCATAGGTCGTGTGTCAGATATGGCTAGGAGAAAGTGAGCCACACCAACTTCACAGGTAGTGGACTCTGGTGTGGGAATGAGATTCAGGTTGAAGAGGATAAGGTCAGGGGCCTTGTCCTAAAACTAGGGTATGGGGCCTCTGGGCATCCTAACTAGAGATCCTGAGCCTTTTGCGGAGAGACTCTGTAGGGGTGGACAAAATGAGGCTGAACTGGTGGTCATAGCACAGAGTTAACTTTACAGAGAGGCCTCTGACCAGACCAGCAGTGGCATCATGGTGCTGACTTCACAGTGAGCTCTGGCATGTGTCAAGGCAGAGTTGTGGCATAGTGAATAGCATAGAACTAGATCAAGTAGATGCATATAGGAAAAGGTTACGGTGCTGTAGGTCTTCCTTCCAGCAAAGTACAGTCATTCCCTTATAATCACTGAATCAATGTAGAACCCTGAGAGGGATTTTAGATGGGAGGGGATTGCTTTGGTACTAAGACATCTGACTGTCAAGAAACCAAACAATTAATATTTGGAACGGTGGAGTTGGTAACTCCTGACACACTTGATTTAGCTCATTTTATTGTATGTTTAAGCATTTGCAACACTTGACCCGCCTTGGAGGGTGCCTCCTTGTGGTGTTTCTGGGGAATTATGCTCAAGTGGTCCCCTCCAGGTGGTCTGTGCTCCTCCTCTTAACATGCCAACTCTTGTCTTGAGGCCAGTTCTGGGACCTCAGCCCTCCGGCTAAGCCCTACAGTCCACCCCTTCAGGAGTTCTGGCCACTAAAACAGTCTATGGCTCAGCTCACTCTTGTCCCAGCCACTAAAACAGTCAATGGCCTGCAAGCCTGTGTCACTCCAGGCACCCATGCCACTCTTGGCATGCTGAGGGAGTGGGGAGGGATCTGGGCCTGCCCACTTCTCCAGATCCTATCCTAGGGACCCTATGTGCCTCCACTGAGCCTCCGCCTCCCTCCAGTCTCTCCACACAGACCATGCTGACTCCCTGGGCCCCTTCCCTGCAGTCCCAGCAGCACACAGTCTCACTGTTGGCATCCAGCTGGTGTCCACTCCTTGGCTTGCTTGCCCCAGATCACTGCTCCAGCCACTGCTGCAGTCTGTTTCCTGAGATCCCCGACTCTGATCAGCTGCAAGTGCCTGCCCCCACTCGGAGCTCTCTGAGTTGCTGGTTCCCACAGCCAGCCTGCCAGGAGGAGTACCTTCTCTCTGCAGCTCCCACAGCAGACTCCCCCTGGCTAGCCCTACTTTCACACCAGCAGCCTCCCTCTGATTGGCTGCTGCATGTGGATATGCATGTGCGCGTGCACACACCCACCCACACACCCCTTTTTAACCCCTGGTGTGCCATAGCAGAGCCACTGTACTGCTATACTATGTAAACATGTATATATAGTTACTGTGGTTCTTTTGTTTCAATTTGCCATTTGCCTTGCAAAATGGTATTTGTGGTTCCATGTTCCCAAAGACTCCAGACTCCTTGAGAGTGATGAAGAATCACCTGTAAACAACCTGTAAAGATGAAGTAGGAGTGTAGCTCTTGTTGGGGGCATGAGCCTTAAGCAGTGGGGTGAGGGAGAAGGTTGACAAAGTGAAGATTTGTCTAACATAACTTTTGCCTGAATTGTTTCAATGAGCTGGAAACCTTAAGCAGAAATTTTACCACAGGGCACAGGGTTGGGAAGTGCAGGTTCATAATTCACTTTCAATAACAAATATAGAGGTGTTCTGATTTCTCTTCAGATAGTTGTAATGAGAATAGGTTGCAAGGAGTGGGTATTTCTAGTTCAGTTTATCTGAGGACTCTGCACAGCTAGCCCATATAACTCATACAAGAACACACACTGACTTCAGTGAGATCAAGATTTCACTCTCTGTTTGTGGTCACTCACCTGGGAAATAGATCAGACCTTCACTTCATGAGTACTGCAAAATGGGAACACAATGGTGCAGCAATGATACACATATGAACACATTTTGTATCTCTGCAAAGTCTCACCTCCCCAGAATATTGGGAAGTTCAGTAGGGTCAGATGTTTCAGTGAAATCAAATAGTAGGTTTACTATGGATTTCAAAGGCTGTAGAATCAGGTCACAGTGACTAAAACATACTGAAGAAAGAAGTCACAGGAAATAGTTCATTAGACATGCTACTGCCCTTAGGGTTCATATTCCCACATCTTCTAAATTTTCACCGCAAAATGGCTTTGTTGATTGCAAATACTTTGTCACTGTCCATTTCCACTGAAATACTTCTCTGAAAGAACAGCTCTTGAACACATCAAATCTATCAGTATTGGAGTGCAATCTGATTAAAACTGATCCCAAAGAATATTAAGGAACTGCTGTTCTACTCTCTCCTCTCAGTTAAAAACCGAAAGCTCTTAAGAGTAGAGCTCTGCAAATCCCTGGAGGTCCATTGACCATTCTTCTGAATTGTAGATGGAGGCAGATCTATATTTTATGTCTAAAGCCCTGTATATCTGTGGATCATTTTTCAGATCATGGATTGGATGAAAATACAAATTTTGTATCCACACAGGTCTCTAATTAACAAGGCAAAAACTGCAGAGCCTGCTTTAGATGATATGTGTGGAGGCACTGCATGCTACATTTTTTAATCTGTGTCCAGTAATTCCAGCCAAAATAAACATAAAGAGTGAGGAATGTGAAATTTGAAGATGTTAGAGACTGATGTTTCTGGCTTCCCTCATGAGTCTGCTGTGATGATGGATTAATGCATTAAATAACTTCTTTGAGATAGATTTACCCAGTTAAAGTCCCTAAAATACACTTGAATAATATACATCCTCAAACAGATAATTGTAGATTTAGAATAACTAGATGCAGAGCAGTTCCTTCCATACACAAATGTATATTTTGTACATACAATTACCACACCTAAATGCTCTGGGCATAATTTAGGAACCTGCTTTTAAAATATGCTCCTCTGTTTAACTGTGATTTATGGTTTTCTTCATAATAGAGAAATGGTGGCTGCTTTAGTTTAATGGGAAATGAAAACAAAGTTTATGTGCATAATATTTGCAAGTGCATCTTTTCCATTATTGATCCATTTGAGCCACATACTAGTTACTTTGTTTGTAGCTTTATTTTCAGTCCATTATAGGTAAAGGATGTGTACAGCCTTAGGTTGACTTAAACTTCCTCAAATGAACCTAAGAAAAGCTCTGTCCACACTGGGAATTTATTTTGTTGACTTGAGCGGTTCCTTAAGTTGACTTAATAACACCACCTCTTAAGGTTGACTTAAAACTTTAGTTGACCTTATTAAGTTGACTTAAGCCAGTGTAGATGGGGCATAGCCCTTAAGTCAACCTTATTAAGTCAACTTAAGGGCTTTGCCCCATCTGCGCTGGCTTAAGCTGACTGAATAAGGTTGACTTAAGTATTAAGTTAACCTAGCAGCTGCCAGTGTGGATGTGAGCAGTCTATAGGACTTTGAATGTGGATGCTGTAAGTCAGCTTAACAAGGTTAACTTTAAGTTGACTTAAAGCTGACCTTCTTAAATTGCCTTAACAGAGCCTCCAGTGTAGACATACCCTAAGATTTTTCCCCCAGAAAAATAATACGCTTTAGTGTTGTAGCCTTGTAATGGCCTGTGATCATTGTCCCCAGTCAAGCTTGCAGGGAGGCCACTCCATCTCACTATGTCACACCACAAACAGCTAATTAATAGGCTAGGACTCTGACTCTTGTATGGGGCAGAGCAAGGAGCAGTCTTTAGTCTAGCCTCCTCCTGGCTAGGGCAGACAGCAAAGACAGTCAGAGCAGAGCAAAGCAATAAGCAGTATTTATTACAAGCTGCCTGGTGAGGGCAGAGAGCAAACACTCAAGGTATAGGACTTTAGGTTTAGGATGAGCAGGCCACCACCCCAATGGTAGGGTTGATTATAGGGGAACCTGGGTACACCCTATTCCACTGGGTCCCAGCCCAGTGCTCCAATGTGATGGGTGGTCCCACTACTGGGTCAGCAAGTATCCTACCATAATACACTGGCTGGTATTTTGAAAGCACAACTGAACTAGTGTCTGGTTTCTCTGGACCAATCCATACCGCAGTACATTGGCAGGGCTCCATCAGCTGTGAGTCCTCACTGTCTTCTGGATAAATAGAGAATGGCAGTTTTGGCAACTCTTCTCTGCAGTCTGTGTCCTTTGGGATCAGGATGCTTCAGAGTTTGTTAGCAGGGCTGGAGTCCTGCATGGAGCTAGAGACATATGCCTCCTCCACGGATTACCTCCTAACGGAACTGAAGGGCCCACCTCCTATACATCCTGTCCTGCCCCTCTGACTCTCATACAAGGGTAGAGCTGGCTTGTCTCTCCACATTGAAGAAGTCTATAGATCTCTTCTCATCAAGTTGGAAGAAAGGTCACTCTGCCTCACTACAGACCTGCAAACAGAAAACTATAAAGCAGTGTTTCCAAAACTTTCAGTAACATGGCATTCTTCAATCAAACAAACAATTCCATGGAACACCCATTTTTTTTTCAGCTGAATTGATTGTTCATGAACTTCACATTTATGTGCGTTTACTGTGGTTACTGTCTTACTAGAGAGGTTTGCAACATAGTGCATACAAAAAGCCAGAGAAGGATCAAATATATTAAAGTTTCACATCCACTGGGAAAAATGCACATCATCTCAATTTTTCCCTTTTTGGCCACCTGTGTTCAGAATGGCCGTGTTTTAGAATCTAAAGACCAGTACCTCACTTTTAATTTGATGATTAATTTTCACAAGTTTTATGCATTGCAATTTTGGTTGGATAAAATACAGTTTAAGCCGAAACAGTGTATGTTTTACATTTATTTTCATTACCTTTATACAAAATTGAATGGCACATTTGTATAGTTGTCATTGCACACCAGTGTCCCACTGCACATTGGTTGAAAACTACTGCTATAAAGTGTGGTATGTGTTCAGTAGAGCTAATAAAAAAATCATGTTTATGAACAATTTCAAAGTAGTCTTTATGTTTAAGAGTCAATTTTTCCTTTTTAATGGTTTCCCCTTTTTCAATGTTTAAAAATTGCTTTTTAGCAAAAATATTATTCAAATGGTTACAAAATATTTCATTTACCAGTGCCCTCGCAAAAAAAGATTGAAACAAATCATGAAATTTTGTTAGAATTGATAATTTTTCATAAAATGTTCTTTTAAAAAGGGCATTTTAATGAAAAAAGTATCATTCAAAAAATTCTGACCCATGTTTATATACCAACATAATGATGCTTAGAAATAACTGTAAGTGCACCTGGTTTTAACAATCACTAGGAAATTATAAATACTGGGTTTGTGTTCTTCCTCTGCGTTCATCTGTGGAGGCACGTATTCTGTCCACTTTTCTGGCAATTGTAAACTTCAGATCCTAGGTAGTAAATAATATTTTTGAACAGTCAACATAGTCTGTGGCAAAATGACTATGATCTCTACATTGGTGTGACCAATACCTGATATATAAATCACTAGTGAAAAGTGATGGAGGTGGTCACATGGCTAATTGATCTGATAGTATTTTCTCACTCTTGTTACTGAGTGCTTGCTTATGAATAAAATATGTTTTTGCAAACATAATATGGAACAAAAAAGCATCATCTCTGTTCACCATAAACAAGGCAACACTGGTAAATTAATTATGAATAATCCATTCCAGTGCCGGATTTCCAATTAGGCACTGTAGGCACAGTGCCTAGGGCCTACGAAATTTTTAGGGCCTGCAAAGGAGGGGAAAAAATTAAAAAAGCAGGAAAAATAAGGAAAATCATGTGGTTTAGCATTAGAATAGTTTAAAGTGCATCATATCAACAGAGGTAATGCAAGTGGCGTTTACCCTTCTTTTTGCACATTTCGGAGTGAAAGTGCATAGGGCCTACGAACACCAAAATCCAGCCCTGATCCATTCTGATACTTATTTAATGTGATTTATTTGGAAGTTTCCACAGGATTTAAAGACTTGTCATAAAGTTTGTGTATTTTGTTAGGCATAGCAAATCATTTTTCATAATAATTTTTATTTTCTAGTTTTAATCAGTATTTTATCCTTCAACTACCTGTATTATGCTTGATTTGATTTTGTTTGTTCTGTTAAGGAGCATTTAACATCCTACTTTGAGTGGTAACAAGAACAGCCAAGTTTTGTTTAAAAAAATCCACTTGAAATTGTTTTACTTTTCCAGAGTTTGAAATAGACCCATTTTTCATATTTTGTGATTTTTTTCATTATTTTTACTGACTTCTTTCAACAATCATTTTCATTTTCTTTAATCTATACTGTTGTATACACTGTTAGTGAAATTTATGATTTTGGTACATAAATTCAAACATGAGAACAATTCTGATAAACATTTCAATAACATTTTCAAAAGAAGTGCCAGAATACAAAAATAGAACATTTTGATAATGTTAACAATTAATTTCAGAAGAAAAAGTGATCAAAAATTCTCTTTTGAGAGTGATAAAAATTCTTGTTTGAAAATAAAGAAAATTCATCTGACTTCCCTCAAAACTTGTCCGAGGTCATTTTAAAGTGGTTTGGAAATAAGTTTGAATGAGGGAATTTTTTAATTGTCACTGCATGTAATGTTAAATCAACACAGATCGTATGGTGGAACTTTCTTCTAAGTTTCAGTTGTGAACACTTTCCTGCTCCAGGCTTATATATAGCCTGTTTGTCCCCTCTACTTCTGGTTGTTGGTGAGTTAACTATGTACAAAGCAAGTGCTGTATTCAGGTTTGGAAATTAATAGATGACATATTTTGGTGATTGTCATATTAACAGGATATATAATTTGGTCAATACCATTAAATCTATGCTCCTTAGTCAGAAGTATCTTATATCAAATTCATCCTGAGGAAAGCTTTTATGATCACTCAAATTATTGCTACTCACTTCTTCATCTCTTGATTACTGTGGAGTCCATCACTAAATTGCAGTTTGTGAGTATTTTGCTGCCTGCTCATTTATGAGATCAAGAGGGTAAAACATTGTATCGTTTTCTTTAAATTAAGGCTTTATTTTTTCCTAGCCTAGTAGTTACAGTATTTGATAAAATCTTGTTTTTCATTTTTTGGGCTTCTCTTCAATGTATTCACATTTTATATTTATTTCAGTTTTCATCAGGAATGAAATCATATGCTATTTACTGCAAAAGCAAAACCTAGACATTATAAAAATTACTATTATTTTAAAATAAAACTAATTGCTGTCTATCATGCTTGAAATCTCCAAATGTAAAAAACATAACTATAGGATTTCTGCAATGATTATGTGGCTAAATTCTGTGCACAGTGTAAATCCAAAGTTTATAGTAATGTTAAATCATCCACATTTGAATAACGTCCGAATGACTGTCATAGTATGAAGGTAAAGTTGGGTTTTATATTTGCATTGTTGGGAAGTTAAGGTCATTGGCTATGTCTACACTACAAAAGTTAGTTTGAATTAACAAATTTGAACTAAAAAGTACAACCTTAAGTCAAAATAAACTCTGCCTTACAAAGGGGAATTAACAAGGTGCACTAATTCGACTTGAACATTAAGTCAAATTAGTGCACTTTGTTAATTTGAATTTACTGCCCTACTTCAAACTGATTTAGTTTGAATTAAGGCTTAATGCTGATCTACACGCCCTTAGTTTGAACTAAGAATCGAACTAAGCACTTAGTTCGAACTAAATGCAGGTGTTGCTAATTTGAAATAAGTTTTCATTCGTTTAAATTAAGGAGTTCCTTAATTTGCAGTAGTGAAAGTCTGTGGTGGTCGGGGACTAAGTTAGTTCAAATTAAGTCTCCTTAATTCAAACTAACTCACGATTGTAGATGTACCCATTAAGTATTATGTAGGGACAGATTTTCAAAAGTACTCACCATCTGGTAGTTCCTATTGTGACACTTCTAGGTAGATTTTTAAAACAGCTGAGAAGTCAGTGTTGGGCTTGTTTGAAAACAAGGCCAATTCTTTTGATGCCAAAGAGGAGGCAAGTTTCAAAGGGGCAGTTGTGTTAGTCTAGTTCAGTAAAACAAACAAACGGGTCCTGTGGCACTTAAAGACTAACAAATTTATTTATTGCATGAGCTTCATGGGAGAAAAATCCCACTTCGTCATATGCTTTGAAGATGGGGGAACTTGCGGAATGGAAGGCAGAGAACTTCTAAAAATCTGACTCTGATTATGTCTGTTGAGTAAAGCAATGTGAATTTTTTCAGACAAATAGTTTATTGATGAAAAAATGTACTTTTGGGTTAACTGACACTATTTGCCAATTTAGATCAAATTTAGTGAAAATTTCAGTAACATTTTTAAAAATTAATTTTAAGTCCAAATGTTTCTTTTAAATGTTTTCAAAGTGAAACACTTTGATGTGTCATTCTATTTTTAAATGTAGCTAGATTTTTGTTTTTAATGGGTTTTTAAAATTCTGGCCATGGGGTCCTTTCTTTTTAAGCAAAGCTCCCTACTGAAGTAAATGGAGAGTTCTCAATAAAAGTCAGAGACTCTGGGACAGATGACTGGGACAGGTCTTCTGGCTCCCAGAACAGCTCAGGTAGGTGGGAATCTGAAGGCAATGTAAGATTTTCTAGTCCCAAGGAATAATTTAGAGCAGCCCAAAAGTGCTGCTTTCATGATCTGAAAGAACTTGATAAGTCTTTTTGTTCATTCTCATCCTATCAACATATATAATTTGATCAATAGCATACAATTTTTGTATCCTCACTCAGAGATATCTTAGATCAAATTAATCTTAGGCAAAGCATTTATGCTCACTCAGCTAATTGCTACTCACTTTTTCAGCTTTTTTTTTTTAAAGGTGTCCATCACTAAACAAGCATTTGTTGGGGTTTCATTGCCTGGTTTATTTCTGTGTCCAGAATTCTAAAAATGCAGGAAGAGGATTCCTCTACCTCTGAGAATAGAGATATTTAATAGACAGTTCAACTGTTCCTTTATTATACGGAGGAAGAGAATTGGTACAGGATAGTGAATGCTACTTCTTCTGAATTGAAGGTCTCTCAGGGTCAGAGGAACCAAACATGATCTGAATGGTTGAATCTGTGGAGCAAAGAGAGAGTGGAAAAGTTGCTGACTGGGGAGAACAGAAAATAAATCTGGAGCAGACTGATGGACCGGTGGCAAACAAAGGTGAGTACGGAGTTGAAGATAAATGAAGGGAGAGGGTGGATTAATCCATCACTAGGCCCTTGGCAAACACAGACCCCCCAACCTATTATCTTGTAAAATGAAGAGCACCACTCATACAGTGGAACTCCCTGTAGCTGAGCTGGCTATACCTTGGATTCATGGGAAACTTTCTGAGCAGTTCTAACTCAAACTACTCTGGCTGAGAAGATGCTGACCTAAGAATTAGTGTGTAGGAACATGCCTCAGATGGATGAATTCTCAGGGTATACCAAAGGAGCAAATACCAGAGTCTGTGGGAGTGAGTGGGAGGTCAGACTAGATGATCATATTGTTCCCTTCTGATCTTAAAATCTATATATCTGTTCCCCCAAAAGAACAATGGGGGTGAAAACTCAAGAAATTAAAGCATTCAGTTTCTAGTACCTCATATGGGAAAATACTGGAGGGGGGATGAGCTGAACAGTAATTAATAAATGTCTGAAGTGCATTTAGCTCCTTACGTGACAAGTGCAATATAAATTCGAAGTATAATTTCAAATTGGAGCTCCTAAATGTCTCAGTTTGTACTAAATGCTTTACATGGGAAAGTTCATGAAGTGGATGTTGGGGATTTTTGGAGCCTTTTTATTTCCTTTTGATGACCCCATTTTTGTTTTTTGTTTTTTTATTTTGTTGGCCCCACCTAACTACAAATGCTAGTAGCTAGAAATGCTACTGTAAGGTCACCTTTGCAATGTCGCTTAATAATGCTGGTCTTTAAAAATCAAATTAAAAGAACCTCCCCTTGATCTTTATTTATTCCATTTTAATAATCTCTCTCACCCCCACCAAAAAAGATACTACCAAGAGCTAGTGTTTTCTGTAGAACTGAGTCACAGGAAATCTTACAAAACCAAGTGTCGTTTTGGATCCATTCAACATTAGTAGGCTCGTAAGAAGTACAGTAAGTTTTAAAAACTAACTTCTAAGCCAGAAGTTTTATATCTTCTTCACAGATTGTTGTTTTTACCATAGCAAGTAAAGAGAACTTAATGAGGTGCCATATGTCAAGTCTGGAGTCAGATTAAAAACAAATAATTAAACTAGATCCCTTCCCTATCAAAACAGATTGTGGTATGTTTGTGGAAGGAAACTGAATCTGACATATCATGTTTTGACAATTTTTCAGGACAATCAGTCATATTTCAGCAGTATCATTTAAAAGTTGCATATCTATTCTTCTGAAATACAACTTTCAAGACATAACTAATTCATGCCTTTTGTAACTATGCTCCACTGGCAAGAAAATCAGAGAGTTGCGTATTGCTGCACATATGATGGGATTTGAAATATTTTTACTTGTACATTAACTTCAGTCACTGAGAAAAATCTCTCAAGCTTTTGGCAAGTAACTTACTATCCATTAAATTCAGATGAGAATGCTCCACAAGTTATTTCTTGCCAAAGAGACATAATTCTCCTGTGTCAAACCAGATGATGACACGTAAAGCCATTGGGAAGTATAATTTGTTTTTGTAACACAGAATTTTTGACAATTTACCATATGTTGCATAACATGTGGCTCCATTGTTAGTCTAGTGCATCAGGAAATAGCACAACAAGTAAATGATAAGTCATCTGCCTCATTCCCAGGGGATCAGACTGAAAATGTACTTTGTGTGTTGACTTTCTGTTTAACAAGCCTAATACAATTGTATTTTTTGTCTGAGGGAAGAATCCTATTAGCGTTTCTTAATCTCAGATCTGTGTGTAGTGGTTGCTTTTGAAGGAATAGAACAGGTTAACAAGGGAAGGTTCTGGCTAGCAGGCTTCATGAACACAATGTTTAAAAGAAACAAAGCATAGATTTTTATATTAGTACAGCTCACCAACAAGGCTGGTAGTTGTGACCCAAGAATCCCTTACTGCCAAATAGCAAGTGGGTTAAAGGAAGGTCTTGATTCTGGTATGTGAATTCTGTTTCACCAAAGAATCTCATGTGAGGTCATAAATGAAAACTGGAATCATTACTATTCTTGTCCAATGCATGTACAGATACTATATAAGGAGTTCAGTGTATATACTGAAAATATGGTTTTAAAGTGTCTATCAAGGTGAACACCTGTCTCTTCACTCAGAAGGAAGATCTTTTTGTTTGCAATGTTCACCTGTTTTCAGTCTACGGCTATGTCCACACAAGACTTTTATTTCGAAACAACAACGGTTGTTTCGAAATAAAAGTTGAGATGCCCAAACAATGTTTTTTATCTCTAAATGATGGGACCCTGCCATTTCAAAATAACATCTGTCATTCTGGAACAATAAAACCTCGCTTGAAATCGAAATAGCTCGTTTCGAAATGGTTGTTTCGAAACAACACCGTTCAGACATGTTATTTCAAAATAACGGTCATTTCAAAATAACACTTTTGCCCTTCTTCTTCCCAGTGCACCTTCCTTTTTGTATATATTGGGTGGGGACATGGCCCAGCGAGGGGGCCATGTTGCCACACCTCCCATGCTGCCTCTCTCCTGAAGCGAAATAGCAAGTCCTGTGTCCGGACATACTATTTTGCTTTGAGGTTTTCCCTTATTTCAATGTAATATTTGCTTATTTTGATTTTCAGTTATTTCAAAATAAGGATTTTATTTTGAAATAACTAATTCCAAAATAACTTATTTTGAAATAAGAGTTTACTTGTGAACATAGCATACTGTTACATGGCAGAATTCAGATTCCAACCCCAATTAGATTTACTGTAGTTCTTCAAGGAAGATTTCAAAAGATGAAGTTGTGTTTGTAGAATCCAGTGCTATCTCTTACATCCCCCTTCATTCACTAATTTTCTAATTCTAGCTAAAAAAAAGCAAGAGTTTGCCTTGCAAAAATAATGAGCTCTTGAATCAATCATCTTGCAGTTTAATAATTTGGACTCTCAATATTTGTTTCCCTTATTTTACTAGGAATTGAAGTTAGATTATCTACTAACTTCTCTGTGAAGGCTCTAGAACAATTGTCTGAGGTGCTGTAAATTCAGTTGGTAATTGATTTAACACTCATTACATCGCATGTCTTTGAGATCTACTGATTTGTACATGTTTAAATTTCTCGGTTATTACCTTACTGGCTGATTATAAATATGTAATTTTACAATATCTTCATTATTTCCTAATTACCCAAACTTCTTGCCTTAATAAAGACCAGTGCCCCAGTCCTGCAGCATTATCTGTCAGGACAGACTCATGTACCCAAAGAGAGCTTCACTGGTATTAATGGAATGTAGTATCTTACATACACATCTTCAAAGATATTTATGTACCAACCTTCCATTTAACAGATAAGCATCGAAATATTGTGGAGAATTGGTACATCAATTTAAAATTATCATTAAATTCATCCACTGCCTTATTTCTTACTTTTTCAATGGGTATTGAAACTTCTTATTTTTTCCATATGGTTTTTCTGTCCACCATTCCAAGAGATCACTGCAATCCTGCAGACACTCAAGTGCATTCGTATCTTGATTTATGTAGGTAACTACATCCAGGTCGATGTAACTATCTGTATAAATAGACTTATGCACATGCTTAAATATTTGCTAGATCAGGGTCTGTGACAGGGTGGACTAGGTCTGGATGCCCCTACTGGAGACTGTGCATGCCTGCCTCATCTGACCACAGAAAAGTGAAGAGAAGAAGTCCTCTAGGCAGTCTAGAGTGGCAGCAGAAGAAGAGGCCAATCAGAAGTGCTGTTGGAGTGGCCAATCATGGGTCAGAAGAGCCATATAAAAGTAGTCAGTAGCTGTCTGGAGCTTGAAGAGGGAGGATTGGCTAGTTGAACACCATGACCATGACCATGACTAGGACAGGTCAGTGTGGGCAGGCAGAACCCAGGGGACTAAACTCAAACCTAGCCAGACTGGGCATAGGTACTAAGATGGGCCCTGCTAGTCTGGTTGAAGACCTGGCCAAGAATGGGCTGCCAAAAGAGTACTGAGATGGGCTCCTGTTGGTTTGTTAAAGAGGTCAGACCCCCTGGGGAGGAAGTCTTGGTGATAAAGCCCCATGCTCGAGCTGTGAGAAGGAGCAGGATACTGTATACCCTGGAAGGGAGGATAGCATGTGTGACTTGACCAGTGGAATGAGTCACTGAAAACCGGCTGAAAGAATTATTGACCATGGAGGAGGGAAAGAAGGTGCTCATGGGAAGGGGATACAACTTTTCTGTAAGAAGAAACAGGCCACAGCTGAACCAAAATGGGGTTCCTGAAAGAAGTGGATGCTTACCTTTTCCAAGCACAGTGATTGCAGGCAGGTATGTATCATTCAGAAGGGGTGCCAACCTATTTCAGCTGGGTTGTGCAACCCACAGCGAGTGAGTCAGACTCCTACCTGCCAAAGGTTGCTGTCTGGCCTAGTGAGGCTGCTGGTGGGATGCAGCAGCAACCCCTCCATTCCAGTCTTGAGCTGGCTGGGCCAGGGTTGTGTGCATGCAGCACCCCCTCATCTACAATTTGCTCACCAGTTCCCTAACCAAAAAAAAAATGCAATGTCGCTGCTCACTTGAAAAGCTTGGCCACCCCTGCATTATGGGGTCAATCTGTATCTTAGAAGAAACATTTATATAATCATAAATATAATTTAAATGTTACCTGTCAGTAACTTTAGTACCATAGTTCCAAAGGGGTAGCTGTGTTAGTTTAGTTCTGCAAAACAAGAAAGGAGTCCTGTGGCACTTAAAGACTAACAAATGTATTTATCGCATGATCTTTTGTGGGAGAAAATCCCACTTTGTCGGATGCTTTGAAGAACTTGAAGCATCTTCAAAGCGTCTGAGGAAGTAGGATTTTCTCCCATGAAACCTCATGCAATAAATAAATTTGTTAGTCTCTAAGTGTCACAGGACTCCTTGCTTGATTTTTAGTGTGATGTTTATCATTCAGGGGTTCATTATAATTTATCACTTAGGAACTGAGATTTTCCTCAGAGCCTTTTTATCTTTTACTTCTGCTAGACTTTAAGTACCACAGAAACATTTAGTGTTAGGTATTATTCATTTTGTAAGCCCTGTGTTTTATGTTCACTTTGTGATTTCCACTGCAAGCAATGAATTCCCCTAATAATTTTATACATTTTTTTTTCTTACAATGAAAACTTCTGCTTTTAGGCTAATAGACAATCTATTGCAGACTCTGGATTTGGATTTTGTGAGTGTCATTAAATTCCTGTTTATAGCTCCCAAATCATTAGTAGCTAAAATTGCTGACACAGACCATTCAAAGTAGTTTACATGTTACAATCAGGGTATGTAAAAGTGATCTGTATTGTTATTAATTAATGCTATCATGATGGTAACAAGTTCTCCAGAATGCTGAATGCTATTCCCACAGACAATAAAAAAATGTGAACAGCAGCAGCAAAACCGGGGGGGGGGGGGGAGAGAGAGTGTGTGTGTGTGTGTGGTAAAAATGCTCTGAGTACAAGTGGAGCACTTTCCATTGCAGAACAAGTGCAGTTATCGTTTACTGATCAAAGCTGAATGCAGTCAGTCAGTCATGAACTCTCAATGGGATTACTTGAAGTCAAGATGGGGGTGTGAAAAATCTGATGTTCTACTGCTGTGCCAGGAGGTATACTGCATATACAATGAAAAAACAACAAGCAGTTGTGTGGCACTTTACCACACAACTGCTTGTTGTTTTTTTACTGGACTAGACTAACACGGCTATCCCTTTGGAAACTGCATATACAATGGTCTGTTTCATTTGGCATAAGTCATATTACAATAAAACTCCTTTGAGTCAAAGTAAAAAAAAATTGTTTTAAAGATTGTTCCTGTAATAAGCCTCAGTTACATCCTACTGACAGAGGAAAGGCTTTATTGGAGAAGTATCAGATTTTCCAGTCCTGATTAAAGGTTGCTATTATAGGCATTGGTGAAGAAGGACACTTTATAACTAGCTAGAAATTAACAATTCATACCTTTGTTAGTTCTTATTGGTTTAGTGGTAACATAGTAGAGAACTAATTAAAGAAAATGACCTCATTGTGCGAGGCTCTGTACACATATTTCAGATAAGAGAAACAATAGGTGGATACACCAAATGGGAGGAGCACATGGTACCAGTGAGACAGTTATGAACACAAAGTAAGGTAATACCCTAATTGCGTCTTTCGCAAAGCTGTTGTCAGTGCCAGTTCCATGGTTGCTGAGCATGCACATGAGACTGAACTTCTTTTATAGCCAAGTCCATCAGGCTACACATACACCCAGAGCCAACACATACTCCCTTGTGAAGGCATAAACGGAAGAGTTGTCATAATCCTCTCTTTAGTTCTTTCACAGTTTGAGGCTCCTGGTAGTTGAAGACTTCAAAAATGGGAATGGAGGGTAGGTCATGGGATCCATATTGACAACATCACAGAATTACTGTCTTTGCTGGGGATGATATGGAAACTATACCCTTTTCCTTGTGTTTTGTGTGGTTTGACAGAAGATATTTATATGCCACTGGTGTGCACAGCGCTTTACAGGTATAAAATGTGAGGTACCTACCATTGGGCTTACAACACTACTATGCTGAATGCCTTTCAGTGCCTACTTGCATGGTGTAGGGGTGTAGTCAAGCCATATTACAAAGCAGAATGTAATTTTCATTTTTAATTTTCAGTGTGCCTTTAAACAGCCAATGCTTCCTAAACTGCAAGAAAGAGAGAAATGTATCAGAATTATATTTGGGGAGAGGTAGTGTTTGAATGGTAGCTCATTCATTAATTGTTATTTATTGTCTGTTTTCTGTTATTTATTATCTGTTGTCAATGTTACATTTATTTATTGTATGTGAAACTAGTTGAGTGAGCCTTATTAATGTGGAGGAGACAATATCTTTTATTGGATCAACTTCTGTTCCTGAGGGAGACAACCTCTCAAACTACACAGAGCTTTTCTTTAGGTACAAGTATGGACCAGAAGAAGTATTCAATGTAGCTCAAAAGTTTCTCTTTACCAAAAGAAGTTGATCTAATAAAAGGTATTATTTTGCCCACTTTGCAGCTGTATTGGTTCCAGGACACTAGAAAGAAAACAGCGCTGCAAATAACTCCTATTTGGAATAAATGTCTTTTTTTGACTTGGAAAAAATATAAAATGAAATTTAGTTTAACATCCTTTAGAACATTTGCTTAATTATACACAATATAATTTCAAACTCCATCACAAGAAGAAAATAAGAACCTTTGCTAATTTGTCTGGTTGTCAAGAGTGGTTTGGATGAGTGATAAACCTGGATTAAGTGAATTTGCACTTTTCACTGAAAGGAAATATGGGCTTGTCAAATTTGTTGGAGAAATGTTTGCAAAAGGTGCACCCAGTAATAGACAAACCAAGAGCCAATATAGAGTGTAAACAGATTACAGGCCTGCTTGTATTCAGGTTACAGAATAGTGTGGATGAGAGCAGAGGGAATAATTCACAGTGAATAATTTACTCATGAATTTAGGTCACGATTTTCCAACATCAGTATTTCTACTCTAGAGACCTATTTAGGCATCTGAATAAGTGGTCATTTTGACCTTTGTTACCTTTCGTTCTTGTCCATAGAATGATAGTGAGCAGACACCAGTTTATTCATAATTCAGATTTTTTTTTAAAATGTAATTGTTCTATGGATTAATCACTAACATTTTTTCTGCTAATGTTTAGTTCTCTGTACCAAGAAATTCAACTATATTTGTTAACTGTCACTGATAATAGTCACAGTTTCTTTTCCCTGAAAGTGATTTTAAAAAAAATCAATCAATCAATCAAACAAACAAACAAACACACCAAGAGAAAACTCTCATTGACGTGAATAGCCTTTGGATTATTCCATGTAAATCTTATACCTCTAATTTCTAAAATCTTACTGTTAATACTATTTTAAGTTACTGATAAAGTCTTACTGGTTTTTAAACAGTCTGTGTGCATGTGTGTTACAGCTTTCCAGAAACACCTATTGAGGATGTAACTAATTAGGATATTTGTCTCCTTTAAGCAATCAGCATAGTCTGCAGAAGAGGTGGTTATTGACTGTCGTTGCTAATAGTCTCCAAGTCAATGTATGTTTTGTAATAGCAACTAATGCTATATTAAAGTAGACATGCTGATGTTATTGGCTCTGTTGCCATCATATCCAGTGAATATGAAAACAAAATGCGATAGAAAACTCCACAAAACAGCAAGGCATTAGTTAGCATTTTTAACGCTGATGCAGGCTGTCAGCCTAAGAAAAATCAGTTGTCCTGTTGATCAAAGAAATGCAGCTAAAAAATTAAGATCTTTTGTAGGGATAACAACCAAAAATCACACAGCAGGTGTTAAATATGGAGAAGGTGAATTTCTGAGATACCTGCCTCCAGGGCTGGCTCAAGCCATAAAACAATAAGACCCTGGTTTGGGGTAACCCAGCTTAGGGCCGCTGTGGCACCATGGCAGGGACGAGGAGGGCTGGCCCATGGGGTGGACCCCACTCCCCTCTTCCACTTCTGAGCCAGCCCTCCCTACCGCCAGGCTGGAACAGCCAGCCCAAGGGAGGGGCGGAAGAGCAGAGTCTGCCCCGTGGCCTGGCTCACTCCACCCCTGGACTGGCTGATCCTCCCTGGGGACGGGGAGGGCTGGCCGAGCAGCAGGGCAAGGGAGTGGGGTCTGCTCCATGAGCCAGCCTACTCCACCCCCAAGCCAGCTGCTCCCTGCCCTGGGCATGGGGTGAGATGGTCCAGAGTGAAGGCCAGCTACCGCCCCCCTGGGGGGGGGGGCACAAAAGCAAAAACTGGCTTGGGGAGCCAGAGCCCCTTGAGCCAGCCCCACTTGCATCTTTCTGACCCCAGCCCAGGGCCACCCTTGGCGGGAGGCGAGAGGCGTAACTGCCCCTGGCTCTGCGGTTCCATGGGCTCAGTGCTGTCCTGCTGTTAGTAGGGCAGCATGGGGCTCTCACTGCTGCCCCCCATGGCCACGCTGTCCCCTGCCCCATCCCCACTACTTTTAGCATGCAGCCAAAGGCAGTGTGGGGGGGCGGGAGCGCAGAACTGGTCTCTGCTCTGGGCTGGCTGCCCTGCCCCCAGGGTGGGAACAGCTGGCCAAGGGGTGCAGAGGGCCATCCCAGAAGTGGGGCAAGAGAGCGGAGCCCAGTCCCCTGACTGGCCCACTCCGCCCCTGGGCACAGAGTAGCTGGCTCAGGGGAGGGCAGGGCCAGCCTCTGGGCCTACCTGCCCCACCTCCCCAGAGCTGGGGCCCCCCCCCCGGTCAACTGCCCTGGGCCCTGCACTCCCCTGCGGACTGCCCTGTCCCAGCCAAAACAATTTCTGACCCATGATTGATGGTGGGCAGAGTAGCTTAGAATGGGGAAGTGGGTTGGAATAGTCGCTAATATACTGCATCCACGTTTGATGAGTACGCCCAATATATGATAGTTCTTCCTATTAGAACATACTAGAGACAGTGAAGCAAATCCTGCCTCCCATTCAGCCCACCTCTAAAAAGTTAATGAAAGCTTTGTCTGAGTACCTATGTGGGGGCTGGAAATCTGATGATAAAAGGATCTTGGATCTAGCAAACAAAAATATAACACAACCCAATGTCTGCAAGTTGATGCTAGACAAATTCAATCTGGAAATAAGGTGCACATTTGTAATATTTTTAATTAACCGTTGGCACAACATATCAAAAGTTATGGTGCATTCTCCATCAGTGATCATTTTTCATCTGAGATTGGATGTTTTCCTGAAAGCTATCTTTTTGTTCAAAATGGAACTAATGTAGGGAAGTTCTATGGCCTGTGTTACACAGGAGGTCGGACTAGATGATCACAGTGGTTCCTAATGGCATTGGAATCTGTGAAATCTTTGGGAATATTGAAAATCTGGACCCTGATCTTTATGCTTGGAATGAGACTTTGAATAGTTACTGTTCTGCAAAGCCCCACATGTTCGGCATATGTCCTTGTGAGCAGGTAGATAATGTACTCAACATAAGTCACAGAAACATTTGTTTGCATTAAAAGTTAAATAGACCCCAATCAAACATACAATAAATTGCAATCTATCCTTGGTGCCATAATGTGTGACACCTATAACAAGACTTGTCATTAACAGCAGTTAAGAGAGGTGAATATTGAAGTATAAACACTTTGCCTTTTAGGACAGAAAGAATATATAATCAGCTTTTAAAACGAAAACTCAGAGCAACCTGAGGATGCTCTAGTTTAAATATGTCTCTATGATTTATGCTTTTAAAAGCTTTCAGAGGATTAACAAATGCTTTGAATTTAAGTTAACTTGAAAAAAAAAACCTACAGAAGCCCTGATGCAGGGAAGGAGGTCAAAGGTTAAATAAGGCACTATCTGAATAAAATATGAGCATTGGGAAATATTAATCCTGCAAGTGAACAAAGCCAATTTGAAGACAGAATCCAACAGTCAGTTCGTTATAAATGAAATCATTGAACAGGCTGATACATTTAATTACATATTTTGATGTTGAAATCATCTTTGTCCCGTCACAGCCTGGGCAGCTTCTCCTCAGCCTTGGGTAAAAGTGGCCCAGAGCGTGAAGTGACAAAGCTGACTTCAGCATCAACATATATGATTAAATGTATCATTTGGCTCAGTGATTTCATTGATAAAATAATATATACACATTAATTTAAATAAGTTTATTTCCTGATGGCTTTGTTTCCTCTTTTTCTTCATAGCCCTCCTCCCCTCCCTTGTGCTATGTCAATCTTATCCCCATTGTGTATTATATCTCCTTGATCATTTTTCCCAGAGCCCTGATCTTTCAAACACTAATGCATATGAATAACTCTCTCTGCCCATTGAGGTCAGTGGGCTCGTACATTATTTTACACCCATGAAAGGACACTGTTTGCAGTATAATGAGTGGAACTAGAGGAAGAGGGTCAGGTTGCAAGCCAGACCTAGATTGGAAAGCACAAAGAGCTCACAAATGCAAGGGTAGGTGGGTACTAAGGTAATATGTAAAATTCAATTACATGCCCCCTTTCTTTCCCTCAGCAGGGAACTGCTACAGAAACGCTAGACAGCTTTTATTTTCATGAATTTTCAGAGGAGAAAAATATATTGCACAGAGTTAAACCTTAGGGCTATGAGATGCAAAACCCTCTATGCAAGTGGTAATAAAAATCGCATGACAGGAAGAAAAGAGGAGAGAAGGAGGAAAGAGAGCACACCATAATTTCATAATGAACAAAGTAAATTTGCAACAGTATTAAATTTCAGTGTGCAGCTTTGACAAAATAATTATGCTTTTATGTTTTATAGAAGTGGTTCCCAAACTTTTTGGCTTGAGAGTCACAGATATCGTTTTTACAACCCTGAAGGGCCACTAGTCTCTGCCAGCAGGCCACTCCCTGCAGCCAGACAGAAGGATTTCAGTGTGGAGGCTGCCTCCTAACTGATTCTCCAGCTTCTCTGGCTGCAGCATGGAAAGCAAATGTTTCCTGTAGCCCTGTGCGGTCCAGCTGAGTCCATTAACAGTGGTTTCCTTCTGCAGCCAAGGTGATAGAAGATCAGTGCTCCCAGCCCTTTGGTTCTAGCAGAGACCCCAGCACCTATGGATCTAGGCAGAGTGCTTTGCTGCGCTCCCTGCTACAGATAGAGGAAGGGGGGCACTAATTTCCCATCCCCTTTGGCTGTAGCAAGAAGCCTGCACCTGTTTTTTATCCCTACAGAAACACTGAGTCCTTAAGTAGCAGTTCCCTTCTGCAGCCAGCAGGAGGAGGGGAGCTGCGAGCCACTTTGAAAGCCCCACAGACCTCTTTTGGTCCCTGAGTCACAGGTTGGGAACCGCTACTTTAGAGCATGTATATGGCTACAGTCCCATCTGATCAGCCACAGGTGAGTTTTTTTTCAGTCCCTATGTTGTGCTCTCAAAATGCGTGTTTCTGTTTATCAAATGGATTCTCCAGAGCTTGAGGCAAATGCCAGTGTCCCAGTTCTTTTCTAAACACTCCAGAATCTCCTCAAATGATCCTCCCAGGCAGCAGGAGTTACAGTACACCAGGCCAATAGTCAACTGTCTCTTCCATATTCAGCAGGACTGGGAGTCTGCAGCCAGTCTCCAATGTGATACAGGTATTGTTATACAGTCAGTGGCTACGTCTACACTTAGGGTATGTCTACACTTAGAGCTGAATTCGAATTGATTGCCATCAGTTCAAATTCTATTAAGTGCATGGACACATCAGCTTTCCTCAGTTCAAACTGAGGAACTCCTTAGTTCGAATTGATGAAAGCTGACTTTAAATTGGTCTTACCTTGTTTGACTTCAAAGTCAAGGTCAATTCCAACTGAGTAATTTGAATTAACCCAGTTTGGCCATGTCAGTTTGAATACGCTGTTAGTTTGAATTAGCCACAGCTTGATTGTTCCCTATAAATAGCACCCCCTACCGAATTTGAACTAGCAAGTCCTGTTCATGGACATGCCAGTTCGAATTGGATTTTCTAGTGTGGCCATGTCAATTCAAATTGACTTAATTCGAATTAATAATTATTAGTTCGAACTGACTAGTTCGAATTCAGTAATTCAAACTGAAACTCTAAGTGTAGATATAGCTATTCAGTTCTCATCCTAGCTTCCAAATTAATTTGTTAGATGCTTGCAAAAACCATGGAAAGGCCAAAAGTTCCACAGCAAAATCTGCAGGAGTAAAATCTAATCCTTCAGTTTATAACTGCCATGTGGTCTAAAATGGTTGTACTCTCTAACAGTTTCTGGATTACAACAAATATAATATTTCACACTGAATTCAACATTTGAAAGAAATTATAGATGCAAGAGCCACTCTTCTCAGTTCCTGACTGTGGCTGGTTTATGCACATAGGATGAACTTCATCCTTTTCCAGAAGACCAGCAAATGTGACTGCATCACTTAAATCCTCCAAATAGAATTTACAGGGGAATTAAGTAGCCTACAGGACTTGTGGCTGGCTTCTTAATTCAGTATGAAATTCTTTCCTGTCAGCACAAGTGCAAAAGAGAGACAATATATTGTTATCTTGCTCCCTTTATCCCCAGGTCATGTAGTTTTTTTTCCCTAAAGGAAGCTTGATAATATTTACTTGGAAGCAGGAAGATGGATCTAATGTAGAACTAAAGAACCACTATGGACATGATGAAAACCAAAATTATTTTCTACCCTCTTTTCCATGTACATATTTTTTTTCAGTCAACTGAAAACTGGTGAGAATATTCATTTGCTTGTAGTTGAATTCTTTACTGTACACAGATGCTTCACCAAGATAAGTGGGGAAAAAAAATCTAACTATATAGCAAGGTTAGGAAAATTAAAACAAGGAGCCCAATGCTACAATTATTTCTCAGGCTATTCATCCTATTGGCTTCAGTTCAAAGTGCCAATTCCTGGCAGTATGCCTCGTAGCTAGTCCAGCATGGCCACCAGTGTGTATATACTCACATTGCCTAGGAGTTTTCTCTAAATTGCAGATAAATGATTCATCCAGGCATTTCCTCTTACACACATTATTTAAGAAACCTTAAATGGAAAAATTAGCATAAAATGTTTTCTTCCTCCCAGGATGTCTAGTAAACCCATCTTTGTCAACATTTCTGTACAATGGTTCTTTAGATAGATCAGGTTCCTCTGGAGATGTGGCACCATTTGGAATCAAGTGAAACCCATCCAGCCAGCATCAGATTTCAAGAGGGGTCATGATATGTAAAGGGAAATTCTTGTGTGTTACTAAAAAGACTTTAGAAAGCACAGAAGCTTTTCTTTGGTTTTGTGGGTTTGTTATTTGTTTATTTTATCTGTAGGCAAGAAAGTAAGCATAACCCTAGGCTGGTCAGTTTTGTTTCGGACAGAGTAGGTGTTGGAGAATTATGGTCTTGCTGAGTAATGCCACTCATATTTTGATTTAAAAAAACAGTCTTCTTGTACTAAAGTCAAAGTTTTTATTCCCCTTTTTGTAAGGATCAAAGAACCCTTAGAGTGAAAAAGGTGAATTTTCTATTAGTCTGTTCCTATTTCACTAGGAAAAATAGGCTAAAATAAAACTGGGGATGGAGCCTGACTATAAATTACTATGGTCAGCAAAATAAGGACATTTTGCTTTCTTGAGCTCTAGCATCTGATTTTCAACTTTGAGAAACACAGCCTCCCAGAAATAAGCGTAGACTTTGTTTTAAGAACTATATGAAATACAGATCTATCTATCTATATATATATATACACACACACACTTATGTGAAAAGTGTATGAGCTTAGTTTTTTAAAAAGTGCCAAATTCAACTCAAACATTTACTTTTTTCTTTAAAAAAGCAGTTAGAAAGAATGATACAAAATATTTAACAGCTTTGATCTCTATTTATTTATTTATTTATTTATTTATTTGATCTCTAACTAATCAGTAGAGCAGGGGCATTGCTCCCCTGAAAAAAGGGTTGGGGCCTGAGCCCCGCCACCTGTTGTGTGGCTCTGCCACTGCGCCCAATCCGCATCAGAGCCTGATCTGGCTCCTGCAACTTCCTGCTGAGGCGTGGCTGGCGGCCCTGGCCCAGGCCCGGCTCCTGTTGTGTGCTGCTGGCCGGCAGGCAATGGCTGGAGCCTGATAGGGTCCACCCGGGCCGTCTGCTGCTAGCCGACTGCAGCAGGAGCTGAATCCAAGCCAGGGCTGTGTTCTGCTGGCCAGCAGGCAGTGGCTGGAGCCAGATCCCTGCCAGGGCCACCACCCACTGATTGGCAGCAGAAGGACCCAGATCCGAGCTGGACAGTATCTGACAGTCCCAGCAGGTCTGATATGGCCCCAGTCACTGCCAGGGCTGGGTCGGAGATCTGGGAGGTGCTGTAGTCCCTTTGGCCCTATGGCAACGACACCCCTGCAGTAGAACTTCAGTTACAAACACCTCAGGAATGTAGGTTCATAGCCCTGAAATGTTTGTAGCTCTGAACAAAATATTTTGGTTCTTTCAAAAAATTACAACTGAACATTAAATAATACAACTTTGAAACACTACTAGGAAAAAGAAAAAGGCTGCTTTCCATTTATTTATTTATTTATCTTTAGTAATTTACTTTTAACATAGCACTACACTGTAGTTGCTTCTCTCTCTCTCTCGTGTGCATGCTGCAGTTGCCTGACTCTGTAATTCTGGTTCCAAATGCGCGGTGTGGTTGAGTGGTCAGGTCACAAGTCCAGTGTTCCAAACTCTCAGGTTGTACTGTGTTTCTGGCTATGAATTCACAGATGAGGAAGGAGGAACTTTCAGGATCACAGGGTTCAAAGAGAGCTCATGGGGTCATCTAGTCCAACCCCCTGCTAAAAGCAGGCCCACTTCCACAAAATCATCTCAGCCAGGGGTTTGTCTAACCAGGCCTTAAATGTCTCCAAAGATGGAGATTCCACCATCTCCCTAGGTAACTCATTCCAATGCGTCGCCATCCTCCTAGTGAGAAACCTTTTCCTAATGTCCAGCGTCAGCTGCCTGAGCTGCAGCTTGAAACCATTGATCCTTGTTCTGTCCTCTATTACTACTGAGAACAGCTGAGCTCCCTCCTTTTTGGAGCACCCTTTCAAGTAGTTAAAGGTTGCCATCAAATCCCCCCTCAGTCTTCTCTTCTGCAGGCTAAGTTCCTTCAGTCTCTCCTCATGTCATGTGCCCCAACCCCCTAATCATTTTCATTGCTCTCCACTGAACTCGTTCTAATTTGTCAACATCTTTTTTGTAGTGTGGAGCCGAAAACTGGACACAGTATTCTAGATGTGGTCTCATCAGCACCAAATAGAGGGGAATAATCACATCCTTCGATCTGCTTGAAACACTCCTATTGATGCAGCCCAATATTCCATTGGCCTTTATGGCAACAAGAGCACATTGTTAACTCATATCCAGCTTCCCATCCACCATAACCCCCAGGTTCTTTTCTACAATGCTGCTACTTAGCCAGTCGGTCCCCAGCCTGTAGCAGTACATGGGATTTTTCCATCCTAAGTGCAAGACTTTGTACTTTTCCTTGTTGAACTTCATGAGATTTCTTTTAGCCCAAAACTCCAATTTGTATAGCTCTCCCTGAACCCTATCCCTGCCCTCCAGGGTGTTTACCATTCCCCCAGCTTGGTGTCATCTATGAATTTACTGAGCATGCAGTCTATCCCATCATCCAGATCATTATCAAAGATGTTGAACAGAACCAGCCCCAGGACTGACCCCTGGGACACTCCACTAGTTACTGGTTGCTGACTAGATATTGAGTCATTAATCCTTACCCTCTCAGCCTGATGATCTAACCAGCTTTCTATCCATCTTAGAATCCATTCATCCAAATCATACTTCCATAACTTGCTGACAAGAATGCTGTGGGAAATCATATCAAAAGTTTTGCTAAACTCAAGGTATATCACATCGATGGCTATTCCTGCATCCACATATCCCGTCATCTCATCATAGAAGGCAGTCAGATTGATCAAGCATGATTTGCCCTTGGTGAATGCATGTTGACTATTCCTGATTACTCTATGTTCCTCCAAGTGTTTCAGAATGGATTTTTTGAGGACCTGCTTCATGATTTTCTCCTGTTTTGCCTGCATATATCCTGCAGTGGAAGAATTGTGTCCCTGGACCTTGGGCACTAAACATACAAGCCCCTATTGGACTAAAGGAGTAACTTTGATAGTTTTGTTAATATGACCCTTATCTTTAGGAAGGCCAGCCACTGGAGGGGGGACATAAATGCACAGTGCTATAGCATAGTTAGTCTAAATGCAGATCAAGGCCAAATCCTGACAATCAGAGTTTTTTGAATGGGATCCCCCTGTTTTTTTCCTTCTTATTATGTTAATTGCTGTGGGGTTCTTTATTATTATTTTTATTCTTTATTTTTTCTGGAGTCTGGACCTTGACTATAGCTTGACTAAGAAATTTGGACCTTGACAAAAAATAGACTACCCCTTGCACTAGACAAATTTTAAATCCATGTGAAAAAGACAAGAAGTCTAACTGACAAAAAGGACAATAAAACTTTAAGGGGAATTCCCCCCCCCCACACACACTAATCTGCAAAAGCCTTAATTACCGCAGAGGAAAAATTGCATGAGAGCTGTGAAAACTGAGGGACCTCTTATGAGTTGAAGGCTTAGACAGTGACCCCTATGCAAAAGGAGAAGATGGAGCTTGGCCTGGGGAAGCTGAGTAGGGAAGCACGAGAGTCGTGTAGCCCCTGAGCAGATGAGGGCTCAAAGGCAGGGACTCCTGGAGGAGTGAAATGCTGCAGGAAGAGGAGTCCTCTGGTTGAACACCTGCCTAAAGGCCTCTGAGAAGAACCCAGGAACAAGGGGTTAGTTCTGGGGGGAAGTTCCCTGAGCAGAGGCCAGGCCAGGAGACCAGGGAAGGACTCCCATCATGGAGAATCTGACTGTGGTGGAAGAGTTATGAAACTAGTCACTCTCAGGCAGGGAAGCCTGGAGAATAGGACCTTGGAACAAAGTGTGGCTAGTCACTCTCACAGGGGTCATATCCCTGGATGTGGGAATGAAATACTGCTATACCTAAATATGTTTACTTGGGGGAATTGGTAAACTATGAGGCTTTTAGGGAACTTCAGCACTACTGTACATGCATAAATTATAACCAGAGGCCAGCTGTGCACTGAACACTGAAAGACTATCTCCTTTCATGGGCAGAAGAAAAGTAAAACTGAGGCTGGGAAAAACTGCTGTGCTATGGCTTGTTGCTGAAGGGCACCCCAGGCAAGGCTGTACTGCTCTACTTGTTCAGAAAAATTTGCTGCACTCACTAAAGGTAGAGGAGACCTCAAAAGGAAGAAATTCCAAAATTTAGACAGAAATGTAGACCTTAATCCTGCTGATACACGAGTGCAACATTAGCTCTGTGAATAATCCCACTGAACTAAAACAAACAAACAAAACCTTCTGTGCAAAAGCATGTGGGTATTTTCAGTCTCAAGACCTAGAATATGTCTCTAAATCAACTCATTGAGTGGCCCCCTGCTATAGTGAGGTGAAAGCATATTATGCTAAGTCATCAACTGGGACTTCATGTCTTATAGCAGGGTTCACATCACATTTGACTGCACAGCAAGATGGAGTGTTATGGATTCACACCCTGGTTTGTGTCACAGTAATGTGCCTTGTAGACAAGCCATCTCCAATGACTTAGGTAACAGAATATTGGCTACATGGCACTAAAAAGTACTATGTTAAAATTAAGCATGACTATCTGTGCCTCTTAGATTTTATTTTTCAACAATACTAGAACAATAAGCAAATAAATGTTTCATGCTGCATTTACTGGCAAAGAGGGGAGAATCCAAAAGCCATGCTACAAGCCCTCAGTTCTTAGCAATAGATAACAGGGTCTCCAGATATGAGGATGTTCACTTTGTTTTAAAGAGATTACTATTTTAAAATTAATGAATTGCACAAAGTCACATGCTGACAATTTATAGAATTGCCCTGAACTGAAAAGTCATAAAAGTCACTTTACTAAATTGTAAAAGAATGAGAGGTAGATTTCCACCAGTGCTTTCAGAACTTGAGCTTCTCCAATTCCTATTCATATTACATGAAGTCATGTACCAAAAATAAAATAACCAGAAATGTGTCCTGGCATGGTGAATGGTTAGTGAGCAATAAAAGAGTGTTTATTGTGTTAAATATTTACCTGCATGATGCCTGCATAGCATGTTTAGTATTTACCTTTCAGTGTTTAAATGTAGTTGAGTCAGTTTATTAGACATATTGGGCTAAGTTAGCTCCCCCTAGTTGGACCCATGTGACACTATTGACCTCAAAGATTGCTCTGCCACAGAAGTTTCATCTCTTGAATGATAATTAAAAAAAAAAGCGGGTAAGAAGATATGTTCAATATAAACAAGGCTCATTAAGTACCCTGTTCCCAGCCAGTGAAGCATAAGGCCATTTTCTGAGCCTGAGAAGCTAGCTCATGACTACCTACTTACTACAAGCACGCTCTGTTTCCTGACTGGATGAGAAGTCAACTCACTTCTATACAGAGAATACAGGACTGAGAAAAATGACAACAATAAGGTATTAATTGAGTGGTGCAGCTGTACCAGCAGGAGTTTTGCCTCTGTGTATCACACTTCAAGTTAAACTGAAATCTGACTACAAACCTGTCTCAGGGGCCTTGGATGTTGATATTACTCTGTGAAATGAAGAGTGAAAATTACGTCTGTCTGGATTCAGATGAATTTACTTCTGATTAAGGTATAAACAAGATTCCTTTGCTGAGATAGCTCACCTACAGAGTGCAATAAAGGAAAGACATGAAAGGATAACTTTTTGCAGCTTGTAACCTATTTTAACTATCCTCATTTCAACTAACTGTTAGTATTACCACAAAATGAACAACAGAAATAACATTATCAGCAATAAAGTCAAAGAATTTATCTGAATAAAATTGTATAGATAGAACGTCACATGGTTTTAAGTTTAAAATTCTTGATTGTTAGTGGATTTCACTGATTCATTTTTAAAGGCCAAATCTCATTTTGCTTTACTCCTACGAGCAGTGATTAAGTCCAATGGAACTATTTCTATGTTTAGAATAATCATTTGTAATTAAACCTTACCTGTATGCCAGAATGATTTAAATTACAACAACAAATTTTGTACTCATCATGGTCCAAATTCTGTACTGATGTATACCTGTGCAAACCCAGGGGAGAATTTCACCCCATGTGTTTCCTTTGTTTAATCAAAATCTAATAAGTTAATTTCTCATGAGTTAATGTCTCATCTCTCGATTTTGTATTTCTTCATAGCTCATGCCATAAATAAAAGTCTTAGTTTTTAAAAGTGCCACAGGATTCCTTGTTTATTTTGCTGAACTAGACTAACATGGCTAACTCTCTGGGATTCATCTGGCTTGAAATATATACATGTGATTCTACTTAAATACATCATTCTGTATGGTTATATGCTACTATCAGGTTTCAAGGAACTTTCTGATAGACCAGTGTAAAAGTACACATACAGAGTGATAAATATGTGTATATGAAAGTTTAATGGATTACTCAAGGTATTCCTTCTGTTCAGGTCGAAAATCAGATCTACTGTATAAATATATCTAAATTTAGCTCTGCAAAGTCTCATGTATAAAGGGACAAACTCACTCCTGCTGTGTAACTTCATAAAAATTGATGCAGTTACACCCAAGATGAATTTGGCAAAGGATCTTTATTTAGCTGTTATGCTAAATTTAAGAAGCAGGTTTGATTTCCGTTACTGTTTTATTTAAATAGCATTGTTGAAAATAATTTCAGTATGATCTGATTGCAATGACATGAACAATGAAATTAATTTGTTTTCCACTTCAGTCCATGCTGATAGCTTCAATCATAAAGATTGAACAGAAAAAATGCAAAACTAGCCCCGCAAGTCATTTCTTGTGTTATTTCAACCATATCAGCATCAGAGCCCTGCTCAAATTGTTTCCAATATTGCCTTTTAAATTGGGTTTCAATTTTATGGTGTATCTGAACACACCTGTGCACACAGAAATAAGATTTTTTTTTGGTCTGGAAACTAAAGTAATGTCCTGTAAAAAATGCACTTTCTTTTTTTAAGTGTTAGTCATCAGAAGTTACTTAGACCTTGGATGTCTGTGTATAAATACAACACTGAGTCCTGGATTAATGCAAATGAAAACGTTCACCTTTGCTGCCAAACAAGCTATCTGAGTACAAGAAATATATTTCCTTCTAACCTTTTGTCCTACTACTGATTAGTTAAACATTTTCTGACACCCATCATTACATCCTTTTCTAAGCAAGTAGAATTTATGCAAGTGTGAATTTGTGCAATATTTTTTTCTTGCCATTCCTGATGGGGATATCAGGTGGGAAACAGTAAAGGGGGCTTGCATTGTAAATGAGTGAACGTTTGGAAATCTATCAGTGTCCAGGCCATTCACTTGTAGATTCTTTATCTCTGCATTTCCTGGAAAACATGTTCCTCTCTCTCATGACTCATTGTTATTGCTCCAAAAGTTGCATTGGATTGGAGTTCACTCATCAACAGGAGGCCTGGTGCAAGTGTGTGCTGATTAATTCAGCACTAGCTCACACTTGAAATCCTTAAAATATTGAGGGGAGCATGAAGGCAGGAAGAACCACTATTATAGCAAACTTGTTCCCTATAACCTTTTGCTTATCCCCTCCTCACCAATAGGGAGGAGGAGTAAGGGAAGGTGGTGTGACAGAGTTCTGGAACTCTAATAAAAATAGAGCAGACCTGTTAAGAATAGCTGGGCCTAACTGATGGATGGAGATGGGCTGAGGAGAACTAAGAGGCTAATTAGCCCAATAAGCAGATAATTAGAAGAATAGATTAGAGTAGGGTTAAAAGAGACTTTAAGAGGTCATGTAGTCCAACCTCCTATTCAAAGCAGGAGCAACTCCAGCTAAATCATCCCACATCTTAAAAATCTCTAAGGCTGAAGATCCCACCACTACCTAGGTAACCTATTTCAGTGCTTCGCCACCCTTCTAGTGAAAGTTTTTCCTAATATCTAGATCTGCTGAACTGCAACTTGAGACCATTGTTTCTAGTTCTGTCATATACTGCCACTGAGAACAGCCTAATTCCATCCTCCTTAGAACCCCTTTTCAGGTGGTTAAAGGCTGCTATCAAATCCCCCCCTCATTGTCCTCTTCTGCAGGTTAATAGAAAAGGGCATGGGAAGACTGTCAGAAGAAGCAGAATAGCAAATAAGCTTACTCTGTGTTTGTCTTCTTTGGGACTGACAGGCTGGAGAGGACTGTAGAAGTAAGTCTGTATAGTGGGTAACTGTGCTGGAAATGAACTTTGGGAGGGGGAAAAAAAAAAACTCCCAAAAACTACACATGGTATTTTACCAGCATGAGGCCCCTGAGACATTTGTGGGCTTGAAAAGAGGCAGGAACAAGTTCATCCTATCACTGAGGTAATTATATAAATTCAGCAGGCACTAGGATATTTCAGGCTTGAGTTAAATCCTGTTTTAGCTACCAAAACAGGTAGATTAGAAAACATACAGTGCAGACATCAGGCCTGTCCTTTGGGAAGGTGAGAGGGGCTATTGCCCAAGACCCTGCGGTTCTATGGGCTCCCAACTGCTCCAATGTGAGTGGGGCCCACACCACTGCTCCCCCCCACCCAATGCCTTGCTGTTCCCCGTCTGTCCCGCTGCCTTCTGCAGCAAGTAGGACATGGCAGGAGCATGGGGCTCAGCCTCTGGGCTGGCCCACCCTGCTCCTAAGGCAGAACAGCCAACCTGGAGGCAGGGCTTGGAAGCAGAGCCCAGCCTCTGGTCTGGCCCATTCCACCCCTGGAGGTGGAGCAGCCAGCCCGGGGAGGGATGAGAGTGTGGGGCCTGGCCTCTGGGCTGGCCTTCCACTACCCCTCCTCCCACCATGGAGAGGATGGCCTCCCCATAGGCTAACTGGCCCCAGGTATGTGTCTCCCCCCCCCGGCAGCCCTGGATAACATTGCCTTTTCTATGCTCTTCATCCCCCATGTTCTTTGCCTGTCCCTTTGAGGAGAAGGGAGTACTTGCTTGACAAAACTTGATCCCTGCTTGATCTAGTTTATCCAGCTGCTCTGTGAACATTTCTCTAATTATACTCACAGAATAAAAAGGGGAAAAAAACCACACAGGTTTCATTCTGACCTCTAAAAGTTAGAGATTAGCCTACCTTGAAGCACAAAGTTTTATATCCCTTATCTTCCAAAAATTGTTTTGTCATTTATTATAATAACCCTGGCTATTCTTGATAGCCATATCATTTTCAGCCTTCTTAGAATCTGAAGTTCTTGGTGTCGCAGTCTTTCCATAGCAAGACGTTCTACAGGTCAGTTGCATGTTCTGAGAAAATGTATTTCCTTTTTATCAGTTTTATTTTCCTGCCTTTTAATTTCACAGAATGTCTCACTGATCTTGTATTAGGCAACAACTAGAAGAGTTACTTCTGCTCTCCTGCTGGATGCCATTTATTATTTTATATATTTGTCATTCATCTCCTTTCTAAGGTAAACAATACTAAGGGACTTTTTAGAAACCTAATGGCTTTGTAGGAGGCTAATAAGTAATACAAATTCATGTAATAGCAATACTAAATAGATTAAAAATAGTTTAGTGCCTTAGATGCTATTGTAAGGTCATTTTTTTACTAGTTACAATTAGGGTAATCTGTTTTGCAAATCAAGATTTCTATTTATATAAGCATTTATTTTTTAAAGGAACGTTTGAGACAAGTTTTGTGATAGTGTTGGATGTGAGTTTAAAGCTGGACCTTTTTGTGATCTACCATATTTCTGTCTTTTCCTACAATAAACCAAGGTGAAAAAGATAATGGGTGATTAAATCTTCAGAAACCTTTGGGAAATGCTTTCTGTTAGAAAACTGAATCAGGGAGGCAGCTTGGGCTCATGTTCAAAAGAGTGTGGACAGCATTTGGCTGAAACTTCTGGAAAGAATATGTTTACAGTAGTCAGGATGAAGGAAATGGCCCAGTCCCATGGAAAATTTAGAAAAAGAAACCTTCTTTGTTTTCTGCTGCTGAAATATTCCCCTAAAACCTAATAACTCTGAGCCAGTTCATGCCCCTGAAATCAGGATGCAGAGCAGACTCTGTCAAAACTATCTCACATCTTTTGCTCTGATAAATCACCTGCTTTCATGGCAGCGTTTCCCTTCCTGGGACAATGTGCAGAGTTCTGCTGGAATAGGACCTTTGGAGAAAGCAGAAATGGGGACAGAGACTATATAAGCCAGGGGAGCACAGCAGTGAGACCAGCATTAGGAAAACTATGGATTATATTGTGACTATTTTCTTCACTAGTGATCCCAAGAAAGACTCCTCAGATTAACGGTGGGCCTGTTTTCTCCAGGTTCAGAACTTTGTGGCCAGCTGAATTATTATTAATTATTTATTGAAATTATCATTTATTTTTAATTAGGGTAGTGTCTAAAAACTAGCCAAACGAGAGGCCCTAGTGTACTAGATCTTTACAAGCACAGAGCAGTAGATGGTCCCTGCCCTAAAGTACAGTCTACACAGATAAGACAGAAGCAGTGGGAGAAGGACTAGATCACATAAGTAGAGTGAGCAATGTGATAGCATTTTCACAATTTATGTGGATGTTTCTGTGGTGGTGGGGAGATAGGGCAAAGGGACAAGAAAGAAGAGCGTAGAACCTGAGGTAAAGAGACTGATGCAAAGGAAGGGAGAGGCTTGGACTCAGTCAGCACAGGGCAGAAAAAGTCCAGTCAAAACTTTAAAAGTCACTGAATGTCTAAAGGACCTTGCTTCGGATACATCTGTAGCTGACCCTATTAGCTGGAGTCTGAATAGTTTTTTCTACAGTTGTTCCCCTTGATTATATGGTGGGAGGAAGGAGGCAACACCTGGGTCCTTGTTTCCTTGGAATGATATGTGGTACAGGAACTCCAAAGGAGCTGCACTGCCATGCAGTAGAGGGAGGATATTAGGTTTCCAAATCTGTCAGAGAGGCATCCAACCTACAGGTGGAAAGTTCTAGCTTGCTGGCATCTAAGGGGCTTGGAAATGGGACTGGCATCTCATGCCATGGTTGGGTAAATGCCCATCTTCACTGGAGGGTGAGGGGCTCTGCACAGAATTGCCTCCTCCTTAGCCAGTTCCCATATGAAATAATACAGGAGGATGTGAGCTGCCCCCTTATTATAAAGATTCATGTAACTCCTTTTCCATAGGAAACAAACTCTTATTTCTTAATAAAATACTTATGGTATTGAATATGCAAAGTCATCTGTGTGTTGTTCAGTCAATAGCATTCTTTAGGTAGGTTGTCTTGTGTCATTGTGCTATTAATTATGCTTTCATTTATTTCCTGTTGAGCATAGGCTGACCAGATATTAAGTGCGAAAAATCAGGACAGTAGCTGGGGAGGGGAATAGATGTCTAATAATGACAAACTGCTGAATGTGAGGACTGTCCTTATAAAATCAGGACATCCAAACATCTACTTGAATATGTTTTTATTGTAACCCTTCTGCCAGGGCAGGCTGGCAGGTCAAGGGCCGGATTCTATATCTAGGGGTTTCCCAATGACACACCACCACCAACTGGCTCAAGCCCCCACCCAGACTTCTGGGAATCCTGCACTGTTCCCTGGGCACCCCAAGGAGTAAGGCTTCCCCACTCGCAAGCACGAGTCTGAGTGTAGTAAATGGAACTTTTAATAGTAGTAAAACAAAATATGCAAAAGGCCAAATAACAGAGATCAGCACTAATCTAGGGCTGTGTTCACACGGCACTTTTGTTTCGAAACAACCTCGTTGTTTCGAAACAAAAAAAACCATGTTCACACGACGCACAGTTGTTTCGAAACAAGGGGAAGCCCTTGTTTCGAAACAACTGTGTTGTTTCGAAACAAGTTAAACCCCATTTGGGGACGAAACACCCTTGTTTCGAAACACTTGTTTCGAAACAACACATGTGAACATGTTGTTTCGGAACAATAGGTTCCGAAACAACATTTAAAGGGCTGCCGCCTCAGCACCCTGGCCAGGGAACACTCAGCACCTTGGCCAGGGTGCTGAGGGGTGTCCCCT
>ML682094.1:250005-264147 GCA_007922195.1 Podocnemis expansa
TTCGAAACAAGTTGTTTCGACACAACTTGTTTCGAAATAACCCTGTGCGTGTGAACACAGCCTAGGAAACTTAGTATAGAGCGAAGTTCCAATAACTCACACCGCATATCAGAACATACAAACTTAATGACAAAACTGGTACTGATCAGGTGAATCAGTGCTAACTAGGCTCCCAACCAACCCTAGAGTACATAGGGAGTATCTTTCATGCCAGCTGTCCACTAACACCATCTACCGGTCACTCACTCCATCCTCTAGAACAGGTTTCTCAGCTCCACCTGCTGTCCGCCAGCGCTGCTGTCCAGTCCCTTGTGTCACCCAGCTCGCCGCTGGCCGCTCTCGCTCTCCGCCAGCTCTGCCCGCTCTTTGCCGGCACTGTCCTCCAGTCCCTCATGTCATCCAGCTCACCATTGGCTGTTCTCACCCACCAGCTCCACTTGCTGGTCACCCCATTGCTGCTTCTCTTCAGCTCTCTCAGTCTTTAGCAGCTAGTGATCAACTACTTCCATAACAAAGAACAGAAGAAGCAATAGGAAGGGAGGCAAATGCTGCCTCAAGCATTGAAACAATGCCAACCTCCCACTTCTGTTCTTATCTCTTTCAGGCTGAAACATGCAGTAGCCTCTCTTACAAATCTTTTTCTAACTAAGGGTGGCTTTTACCCTTTAACTAACCCAGACAGATTTGAAACAGAGAGTAGCAGTTCACACAAGGACAGTATTTCATATTTCCCTTTAGTAAAATTATAAATATTGATAGATTTGTGAGCAAACTAACCCCAAATACTATTACCTACTATGCTTCGTGCCCAGTGCACCTAGTATGCTAATCAGCTAATTGTGCTCTTTGTATCCATGCTAATACAGGACCCATGCAGATTAGTTGCCGCCCCCTTCAATTCAGAAGCTATTAAGCACAGCTTCTAAGCCTACCTTAAATCAGTTTGAAGCCTGTTCTATGTGCTTATGCTAGTTTCTAGCTCCATGCTACAATTTCCAGAGACACAGGGAGACAGCCTACGAGGAAGAGGGATGTGGGTCAGTGAGAGCAAAGGACCTTTCTACTTCATTGGGACTCATGGTTGTCCCTCCCTGAAGGAGTGAACTTTTTGATTTTGCCAAAAGACAACTTGCTCCACTGCTCAAGGAAAAAAGGGGAAACAGACACAAACTGCTCCCAATGCTGGAAAGATAAGATATCTCTGGTATAGCTGTCTTAACCACTCTAAGGAGTCATAATAGGCATGTTCACAGACACACTGCCTAATGTTTAAATAATCCAACAATTGTGATTTAAAAGTAAATAAATTGTTACCTTAAAAACATAAATAATGCAAAGCAAGCTTCTACTGTGGATTTTTAAAATCCTAGTTCATATAAACTTCATCCTATGTCCATATTACAGAAGGCTTAAAAATGAACACCTTCCCTATTTGCACAGGCATCTGAAATACAGACGCTAGAAAGCACTTCTATTCACACTGATCTTAAAAGTGCTGATTGGAGCAGTCACTTTTTCCAAACAGAAACATAAAGACACTTTATTGATCAGTTGAAATAGAATAACATTTTAAACTCTATTCACAAGTTTTAAAATGTGTTTTTTTTTTAAAAGATCATAGAATAACTATGAAATTGCAGCAATGAGTAAGGTCAACTAAATGTAATCTGAGCTAAAACTGTAGTTACACAATACAAATCTTGAATTGAGAGGTTCTAATGACTTTTCTATTCCACCCTTTCAATGACATGTGAAGCTGCCGTCTTAAATGCTTGTGGTCATTAATGATTCCATGACTCTCTTTGACAGAGCAGGGCATTAATCCACAATATCGTAGCCAAATTCCATTTCAACATGCCTTTGTCATTAAATACACACTTGCATTTTCTGGTTTGATGTAGGATTGCTAGAGGAGATTCTGTGGCTTGTGTTATATAGGTCAACGTAGATGGTTTATAGTGGTCTTTACTGTGAACAGGCAGTAGTTTTCACTTTTTGCTTTTAGCTTTCCTGTGGCATTGCTCTAACTGTTTAAAACAGATACAACATTTCACCTCAGATAGCACTGTATTTTGGTGTTTTGTCTAGATTCCTAGCGCTAGAATATATTCTGAAGAGGTCTTTGACCACTCTGACTGAGATCTGGAATTAAAATCTCTATAAAAGTGGAGGCAAGAGAACATTATTGTTCATAACCCATTGTGTTGCCAAGCTTACAGGCTGTTATGTTTTGTACCAGCTGAAGTCTTCAGGGTGGTTAGTTTTTGTTCCTGTATTCAGTTGAAATAATCCCACCTTGTGGCCACAAATTCATGGGCCACTGTGCCCAGATCTGCATTCAATAGGATGATACAATCTTCTGGCAGGTTGGAGTGATTGTCTTTGGGTTCCTTGAGTCCAGAACTACTCAAGCATCCAAGAGCACTGAGGAATTGCAAAAGATCCCATGACTGAAAACTGCTTTAAGTCTGGCTAGCCCTTGAGTAATCTAGGAGATGACACTGCTGTTTGATGCAAAAGGCAGGAAGAATGGGGTGCTAGCAGACTTATTCTTGCACGTCAGTGCTTATTGTTCAACAGCGTCCTGTTCTTCTCAGAATATCTTTGCAGACGCAATGAGAACAGCAATGCCATTCATTTCTATCCACAGTTTTTCCTCCTTTAAGCCTGGAATAGTGATGTATCTGTGTACAGGGTCTCACTATCTTGTGCTGGTTGGCCTGTAAATCACACTGACCTTGGTTGTATTTGCATTATTTTCTCTACCAGCCTCACATCTGTCTGTCTTTTGCAGTGACCCTACCACATTAATCTATCCAACTGTAGACACCTCCCAAACTTTACATCCTAGTTGTCTACTCAATACCTTTGTCTTAAAATCCTTCCACTTTACATTTACTATCTTTCAAAAAATGATCATTCTTAGCTTTCTGATGCTGGTTTCAGTTAATGCAGCTGCTTCCAAAACACAGAGTAATATTGTTAGTTATTTTGGTTGGTGATAATTTTTTTCACTTTAGTGAAAATGTTTCTCTCAGTCCATACTTTGATCAAATTCTGTGCAGCACTTGTGGTTAAGACATCTTTGAACCTCATCCTTGATGGAAATATTGGCATGGATTAATTTTTTTAGGTACATGTAAAATTATACTTATTCTACAACTTCCCTACTCTTGCATTTCAACATTTCACCTACATTTTATATCTTCAGTTTTCTATAGATTTTTGGATAACATGGAGGAGGAGAGAGCACCTTGTGGGACTCAGTAGGGCTTTGGAGTTTGAAGAACAGTTTTCTACAGTAATCCATTAAATTGCATCTCTGAGAAGGACTGGAGCCATTTCAGGATGTTTTCATTCACCCCTACAACCTGTGGGTGTCAGGAGATTGTTACTGTTAACTTGGCAGCAATGTTCCCTCTAATTTTTTGTAGGCTGTGTGTGAAAAATATTTCTCTTGTGAAAATTTTCAGAACCCATGTCCAAATTTGTGCGCACTCAAGTGAGTGTGGTCAAACATCTGGTGAATCAGATTATAATCCATCTCTCATGTATGAGTAGAAATTGAAAAATACTAAAAGTGTTAAATTTTTTTGTGCGCACTGTATTTTGTTGTGTGCACGAGTTTCACGACCTGTGTGCATGTGCTAACATGCACAGATTAGAGGGGACATAGCTTGGCAGTGATTTATCCCTTTAGAAAGGGTCTCATTCATTATCAATCAAATCAATGGAGAGTTTGCAATAAGATGGTTTAAAACAGTGTATGTGTTACACTTCAAAATCTGCCTGCTCTTTGAAGGCAGGAGATTCTTTATTACTTCTGATAGTATAAACACTGGTAATGAAGAGCAACGAGAGACTCAGTGGCCATTATAAAACAGGTCTCCAACTAAAATGTCTGCTCATGTATCAGATCAACTCCAGCCAGCAAGGGTAGGAAGTGTCTCAAAATTATAGTTCCTGGGGAACACAGTAGTTTTGTAGGGAGGAGAGAGGATTTGAAAATTTCCAACCATTATGAAAAACTTCAGTTAATAATGTGAGATTATAGCACTCCTCTTTTGTGTCCTCCTTAGATGTAGAGCCTATCCTGCAGGCCCTTTTATTCTCTGATTTCATCAAAGCAGTTAAAGTTACTTAGTTAATTGGGGCCTAGTTCAAAGCTTATCTTCCCTTGAATGGCAGTCCTGTAGATTTATCACTTGCAGGAGGTGGATCATTCCTTTTCATATATCAATCTGAGAGGAGAATTTGCATCCTTAGGATGATCAGTGCTATAAATACAAAATCATTATAGACTGATGCAACATGTGGTATCTATAAGGAAAAGATTCTGATTTTATTGTTCAGCCTTTCTCCAAAAGATGATGATCAAGTTATGAATACATCAATCATATAGTAGAATATAGGTTGTGAATCTAGTAGGGGCTCAGCATTGCACTTATAAGGATGTCTCAGGACTACTTGATCTAGATCTCTTATGTGACATTTGTAGCACCAATAGTATTTCAAATACAGGAATCAACTATAAGAACAACTAAAACTATCACAAAGTAACAACTACATTTCCAGCACCTCATAAATATTGATTTGGATTTAAAAAGAAGACATTTTTGCTCCCTTTCTAAATGAGAAATACTGGAAGATGGTGTAAGAACTCCAATAATCAAGTGATAAGTAACAAATGAAGTTAAGCATATCCTGAAATTGGTAGGACTGCTTCAAAATATGGGGGCAATAAGGGAGTTGCAGTTGGAAGGAAAGCAAGGAAACTGACTTTGGTTTTGTCAATACTTCAAAAACTGGCAGCATTTGATTAAACTTTATTTTCCAGATCAAAACTGAAATACACAAATTCTCACTGGTTTCTCTTGGGCCTTTGTGTCTTATAAAGACATAAATATGTAGTTAAAGGACTAATGACTGTTTCTGCTTCCTTTAGGTGTCTCAACTGTCCCAGATTATCCTTGCAGGACTGCTTAAAATAGGCTTTACACAGCATATAATAGCCCAATTCTAATTCTCTTCCAGAAAGCTTTGTTCATTAAAAATGTTTTTAAAATCCAATTTTGTTGACATCATTAAACAAGTCACTAAGCAAGAACCTGTTAGATTACACTTGCAAAAAAGCTCTGCAATGTCCAAATTGCAACGATTTTTTTGTGGGGGTGGGGTTCAGGTATTTAAACCAAATTTCAGCAAGATTAAAAATAGAAATATTCTTCAGCTTGCAGAATTATTTGTGTGACATATCGTGGGCAAAATAGACTCCTGTTTTGTGCTAGGTGTGCTATTTATTAAGGTGCAGATTTTGAGATCTTCACTTTCATTGGATTGGTTTATAACTTTCTTAATCTCTGCTCAGCAAAGGATAGCATTAAACTGCACTGACCTGATAGCACATCAAAGAATATATGGTGACTTATCAACCAATCCTCACCCTACTTGCTCCCCACTTACTCTGAAGAAGTAAATTACTCTTTTGTAGAGCAGGTTCCTTCTTTCAGCAAATTGGGGTGCACTTCCACTAGCAATGTCCCCAACCCCCACATAGCAGCTCCTTGCTGGATGCACTGACTTGCTTGCAGTGAAATGTAGCAGATGAGTATTTGTCCTTGCTCTACTCAGCAGGGCAGGAATCCCAGCCTAAGTAGGGCCATACAGATAAATCAGGGAGTGAGGGTTGAATAAAGTCTGACATTCTAACTCCATGAATAGAGCCTCCAGCACAGTACTTCTCAATGTGAGTAAGGGTATCAGCATGTGCCCCTCATTCATTATAGATAAAACATATTTAATGCCTATCCACAGGGGCCATGTACAAAATACATCAGTTGTACAGTTGCTGCCTTATCAGTCTGCTTCTTCCCACGGTCAAACTCCTGGGAAATTTGCAGCTTTGCAGTATTGCACAAACAAGGCCAACAAATTCAGCTCTTTCAGACCAGCAAATCCCAGATTCAAGGGACTTCCACTAATAATGTCCCCAGTCTCCAAATAGCAGAATCATCCAGCAAGATTCCAACATAATCTTAAAGGATGTACTATAGCTCCAGTAAGTACTTCAACTCAGTGGTTTTCAAACTACAGGTCAGGACCCAGTACTAGCTCACAGACCCTCAGGTACTGGGTCGTGGCATTCCCTGCTCCTGTCTCCAAAAGACTGGAATGCATTGCTGAAACATGTAATTGTGAGTTGCCAGCATAAATTATTCTTTTTCAGCTGGGTCCTGAGGAAAAAAGTTTGAAAAACACCACGTCAGATCATGACACTTTTGTTGGGGAATATGGGGAAGAGAGAGACCAGCCAAGTTAAAATAGAGTGGTGCATGAGAAGCATCCTGTAGTAGATAGGACACACAACCAGGAGGCAAGAGGCTACATGTGGTTTTACAAGAGATCTTCTGTGTTACCTTAGCCTAGCTACTTTATCTCTGTTTCTGTTACCCCTTCCGTCTTGTTCTCAGGGCCATCCTTAGGAGTGGGTAAAAGGGACGATCACCTCAGGTCCTGCTGTTCCATGGGCCCCACGCTGTCCTGACACGAGTAGGTCAGTGCGGGGCCAAACTGCTGCCCCTCCATTGCTGGCTGCTTTCCATCCAGGGGGTGGGCAAGCCAGCAAAAAGTGGCAGCCGGGTTCAGTGCTCCTGCTCCCACCCCTGGCCATGCGCGGCCTTCGGCTCCATGGGAGGCAGCCAAGGGCCCATACCGCTGCCTCTGGCACAGTGTGCATGGCCGATGGGAGAGAGCAAGAGCATTGAATTCGGCTGCCGTTTTTGGCCAGCTCACCCTGTCCCCCAGATGGGGAATGGCTAGTGCAGGGTGAAGTGGGCTTGCCCCTCATCTCTGCACAGGGGGTGGCTGAGTGGAGGGGGGGGGGGGCCCGCAGTGGGTGATTCACCCAGGGCCCCGTGCCCCCGTAGGGACACTGCCTATCCATTTTAACCTTTGAAAGCAAGAACAGTTCAGGGTTAAGCTGTGAGCCTCGGACTTTGGAGCAGAGCTGTTAGTGAATGTTTTGCTTAAATTAGCTTTTTCATTTTATTGTTGGAAAATGCTGATTTAGCAAAACTGAAACCTTTCACATGAAAGGATTGGTTTCAACAAAACTGGTGTGAAAGAGAGCATGTGTCTGTCCCCACTGGTGAGAACCCTTACATGGGATTCTGGAGACCCAGGGTCAAGTGCCTACTTAGTGTAGTGGGCTCTCACTGTGATTTTTTTAAAAAAGGTGTTTGTTTCACCCCAGTGTCCCATGGGAAAGTATTTTAAATCTTAAACTTACATGGAATGAAAGAACCATTTCTTACTCATCTCACCCCCTGATACCTTTAATTATCTAGTCTGCCTAACTACCTGTGTAACCTTGGACAAATCACTGAATCTCTCTGTGTCTCAAAATCCATTTGTATGTTGTTTTTCAAAAAAAAAAAAAAAATTGAGACTAATAGTATTGCCTTATCTCACAGGGGGGAATGTGAGGAGAAGATAGTGAAGTGCTCAGACTGTAAAAGACCACCACATAAAGTGTGACTAGAACAAAGTCTCATATCTCAGTTGTGGTCCCTAAGCAGTGCTGTAATAAAAATAAGTTATATAAGCTATCATTCCCTTAGCAGCTACTCAAACTTTCTCTACCACACACAGAGGCATTTCTATTTGACCTTATACTGCAGGGCAACCTGCTTCCTGAATATTTTGGCCTTCTGCACAGACAGCATCTGTAGTCTTCAGGGCCTCAGATGGCCTGGGAGACCGCGGATGTTTTCAGTTGGCAAAAGCCCAGCAAGTTCAGTTTCCAGTTTTTAAGTCATTTTGCCAAAATGTCTACTTTGTTTGTGCACCAGAATCATCAGTAAGGTTGGTACAGCTTCGAAGATGTCAGTGACCTGACAGTGCAGAGGGAAGATAAAGCATACTTTGTATGCCCTTGAAAAAGCTAGATATTAAGGATCTGATTTTTTTTTCATCTTGTTTGGTCAAGAATAATTCCACTGAAGTAAACTGAGTTACACAGTATAAAACTGGTGTCAGGTGAGACCAGAATTGCGCCCATAGATTAGTCTAGCCTTTCCCAATTGTATACCACCTTTTTACGGTTGATTTTACTTTAGGGCTATAATCATGCTTATTCAATTAGAATTAAGAGTTATGGTGTCAAATTCAAATTCACATCAGTCTGATTAAAAACCAAAAATTGCTAGTATTAAAAGTGCCACCTAGGAGTACAGTTACTTAGTGATTTTTAGAAAAATATTGTTTGTACCAGCTGGATCACTTTGTGAATCTGAGAGCTGTCTGTGTATAAACCATTTAAATTATTTAGTTATATAATCACTTTCTTTTTCTTTATTATATAATTCTCTCAGCAAGAGGGGAAGGGAACAGCTTGAAAATTAAAAAGGTAAATGGAAAAACACAACTTGGCAGGGATTTTAGGGGCAGTAGATGCACCTCCTATACCTCAAATTATATATTAAAAATGCCTATAGAGATTTTCAAATTGATGGTATTGCTTTGATGTCTTACCTTTAAATGACAAAAACAAAGCAATATTGAACCATTAATCATCCATCCCTTTTTAAATCAATGGGAAAACTGCCATTAGCTGAATTGCTTCATTGTGTCAGGCAGTTTTAAGGACTACAAATTTATCATGTGAGCTTTTGTGGGAGAAAATCCTTTTTTGTTAGATGCTTGGAGATGGGGAACTTACAAAGTGGGAGCAAACTAGATGCAGGGAAGTGTAAAGTCACAGCATGTGGTGAGACTGTAATAGCAAATCAAAGCAGCCTGACCAGATTTCTTGACTTACACTTCCCTGCATTTATTTCCTCCCATTCTGTAAGTTCTCTATCTTCAAAGCATCTCATGAAGTGGGATTTTCTCCCACAAAAGCTCCCACAATAAATAAATTTGTTAGTCTTTAGAACTTGCATCAGACTCCTTGTTGTGTTTTGTAGAAATTTCCAGAGGGGTAGCCGTGTTAGTCTGTGTACAGCAAAAACAACAAGAGTCCTGTGGCACCTTATAGACTAGCAGATTTCCATCTAACAAAGTGGTTGGAGCCCATGAAGGCTTATGCCTGGAGCCTTACACAGATACAAAAATGTGGAGTCACATCTGCTCAGTGATAGTATCGATCTGGTTTGGAATCTGCATGCCAGGTTTTAGCTACATCCGTAACTGCATCCGCAACCAAGTTTGGACTCACAGTCAACATTTCAGCCTTTGATTGGCTCATTCGCACTTGGGTCCCGCCTACTTTTTTGCTTGTTTGTAGTTTGCATGGTGTGCTGTCAATCAGAATTCCTTGGCCACTGATGAAATCTCTGACTAACAGCATGGCATGCAAATGGCAACAAGAAAGGGAAGAAGCCCGCAGGGAAGTCATGGGGAATGAACCAATCAAAAGCCAGCTGACAGTGAACGGTGACTCTCCAAACCCCAGTCTGCTGTGACTAAGACTCTGGTTGGCTGGCAGACCACAATCAGAGCTGGGCTAGGATTGGCTGGAGTGTTTCATGGTTCCCCTGTGTGCTGCTGATACAGATCAGCGCAGACGCTTCAGTGATGGATCGCACTGTGAACAGAAAAAATAGAATCCGTATCAACAGGTCAGTCCACAGCAATCTGGACTGGGAAAGGGAAAAAGGAGGATCCAGGGAATTATAGACTTGTTAGCCTCACCTCAGTCCCTGGAAAAAATTGTGGAGCAGGTTCTCAAAGAATCCATCCTGAAACACATGGAGGAAAATAGAGTGACCAGGAACTGTGAGCAAGGATTCACCAAGGGTAAATTGTGCCTGACCAACCTCATTGCCTTCTATGGTGAGATGACTGGATTTGTGGATATGGAAAGAGCTGTTGATGTGATATACCTTGACTTTAGCAAGGCTTTTGATATGGTTTCCCACAGCATTCTTGTTGGCAAGTTAAGGAACTATGGGTTGGATGTGTGGACTGTAAGGGGGTAGAAAACTGGCTAATTCAACTGTTTCAGTGAGTAGGAATCAATGGCTCAGTGTCTAGCTGGCAACCAGTAATGAGTGGTGTGCCCCAGGGATTGGTCCTGGGGCCAGTTCTGTTCAGCAATTTCATGAATGATCTGGATGACAGGATAGATTGCATGCTCAGTAAGTCTGCGGATGACACCAAGCCGGAGGGAAGAGTAGACACGTGGGAGGGCAGGGACAGGATTTAGGGAAACCTAGGGAAATTGGAGCAGTGAGCCAAAAATCTCATGAGGTTCAACAAAGATAAGTGCAAAGTCCTGCACTTGGGATGGAAAAACCCCATGTACTACTCTAGACTGGGGACCGATTGGCTAAGTAGCAGCATTGGAGAAAAGGACCTGTGGGTAATGGTTGATGGGAAGCTGGATATGAGTCAACAAAGTGCTCTTGTTGCCAAAAAGGCCAATGGCATACTGGGCTGCATCAGCAGAAGTGTTTCAAGCAGATTGAGCAATGTGATTACAGTATTCCCCTCTACTCAGCACTGCTGAGGCTGCATTTTGAGCACTGTGTCTGGTTTTGGGCTCCACAGTAGAAAAAGGACGTAGACAAATTAGAAAGAGTCTAGCGGAGGTGAGCAAAAGTGATCAAGGGGCTAGACCACAAGACTTACAAGGAGAGACTGAAGGAACTAGGCTTATTTAGCCTGCAGAAGAGAAGACTGAGGGGGGATTTGATAGCAACCTTCACTATTTGAACAGGTGCTCCAAGGAGAAGAGAGCTTGGCTGTTCTCCATAGTAACAGAGGACAGAACAAGGAGGAACAGTTTCAGGTTATAAGTGGGGGAGGTCAAGTTTGGATATTAGGAAAAAAATTCTTACTAGGCAAGTGGTGAGGCATTGGAATGTGTTATCTAGGGAGGTGGTGGAATTTGCATCTTTGGAGATATTTAAGGTTCAGTTAGACAAAACCCTGGCTGGGATGATCTAGTGAGTGGTCCTTTTTTTTTTTTTTTTTTTTTGCATGGGGTTGGACTAAATGACTTCATGAGGTCCCTTCTAACCCTGTGATTCTATAATGGGTCTGTGGTTACCCACACCTGCATCCATGGATGTGGATAACAGTGGATTTATAGCAGATACCTACAGATCTGCAGGGCTCTACTTATGCCCAAAGAAATCTGTTTATCTATAACACGGGTCTCAAACTCATGCCCGAGGGCCACATATGGCCCCTAAAGTTATTTCTTGTGGTCTGCAACGACACCATCACTATCAGTATTTGCAATATCATTGTATGAAAAGGTTTCAGTGGTGTGGCCCTTGGGCTACTGTATTAGTCCTCATACGTGGGGTGGCTGTTGGGCTAATGTACTGGTCCTCATGTGGCCCTCATGGTGATTTGAGTTTGAGACCCCTGGTCTAGAAGGTGCCACAGGACTCTTTATTCTTTTTTGTTTTGCTAAACAAGAGTTGTTTGATTTGCTGTCGTAGTCTGACCTGATGCAGTGAAATGTAATCACAGGATTTACCTACCCCTTCCATACTGTAAGGTTTTTGTTTTTTTTTCAGTGTAAATTTTTTCCAGTCTGGCATCTGAGGAAATTGGACTTCACCTATCAAAGCTCATGAGAAAGATAAACTTGTTAGTTTTTAAAGGTTCCACAAGACTCCTTGTTTTTGCTAAACAAAAGTTATATCACTGGATGATCTTCTTTATGTGCTGAATATACCCTAGTTCTCCAGAGTGAGCTAAAGGCCCTTTTAAAGGGAATGGAACTGGTGGCAGCATGTTCTCTCTGAGGGAAATCATGATGATTTAATTTAGTTCCCTTCCTAACTCCCAATAGTCTGACTGACAGAGGCCAGCTTGGTCCATGTTCATGACATGCTAATAAGTATGACTGTTGTGGGATTCTCTTGCAACAGTGAGTTTAGGAATATAAGAAATACAAACTCACTGAAGTCAATAAAAGTTCTTCCATTGACTCCATATGTCTTTAAGTCAGGACCACAGTGTGCTCTGGAAGTGAGGGCTATTATATTGTGACTCATTCCAGAGGGGTAGCCGTGTTAGTCTAAGCATTTCTAAAGACTAAAGTTTGTTTATTGCATGAGTTTTCACAGGAAAAATCCCACAGTCTAGTTCAGCAAAACAAACAAGGAGTCCAGTAGCACTTTTATGGTACGTCTACGCTGTGTGTTTAAGTCAACTTAAGGGCCTTTAAGTCAACTTAAACAAAGCCCTGTCTACATTGCAGGGCAATAGTCGACTTTAGTATCAAGTAGTCGACTTTGTAACCTCCACTTAAGTTATAAAGTCAACTTTACAGTTAAGTTGACTTTTATGAAGTTGACTTAAGGCAATGTGGAGCGGGAGTTGCCTTAAGTCAACTTAATTGGCCTCTCAGCCACAGAAAACATGGGGATGGGGGCTGGCTAGAAGGCACAAAACAGGTGGGAGCATTCCCAGCTGTGTGGACCACAGCCAAACTCCACATTTTCCCCGACTGATCTGGCATATCCCCCATTCTGAGCCCACCTGGCTATCACAACCGCAACCCGGTATTTCCTCCATTCTCAGCCTGACCCCAGCATCTCCCCGCATCGCAGCCAGACCCCAGCATCTCAGCCCAACCCGACATCTCCCTGCATTGCAGCCTGACCTCAGCATTGCAGCCCGACTCGTCATCTCCCCTTATCACAGCCTGACTCGGCATCTCCCCCCATCTTCTTAGCCTACCCCGCTTGTTTCCCCCATTCTCTGCCCAAATCCAAGTGTCGCCCCCCTTGCCCTTCTCTGCCCTACCCTGGGTGTCTCCCTCTTCTCTTCCCAAACCCCTGTGTCTCCCCCTTGCCCTTTTCAGCCTATCTCTCCCCGTCTCCTACCAACCCTGTGTGTCTCCCCTTCTTAAGGGACCCCCCTGTTATTGTTATAGAACAAACAAGGAGTCCAGAGGCACTGTTTAAGACTAACAAATTTATTTATTGGATGAGCTTCCATGGGAGAAAAGTCCCACTTCATCAGACAGTTTGAAGATGGGAGAATTCACAGAATGGTAGGAAATAAATGCAGGGGAGTGTAAGACAAAGGATCAGGTCACACTGTAACGGCAAATCAAAGCAGTTAAGATTCAAACACTGGGAAACAGCCCATGGAAAGAAAGAAAGAAAGTTGCTATTTCTTTTAGATTAGATTGTGTGAAAGCAGGATTAAATCCTGACTATGGATTTTTTTTCTCCATTATAACAGGTGACTTGACTTCACCTTCCTCTCTGTGCTGTTTCCTGGTTTTTAAGTTTTAACTACTGCTGCGCCCTGCTCCTGCACTGGCAGTTGCCCTGCAGCACCTGATCCAGAGCCAGAGGAGTCTGGGCAACACAGGGAGGGTGTAGGGTGCTCTGCAGACACATCGCTGGGCTACATCAGGCTCTCTGTTGCCACACACAGTATGTGGGTGGTGTGGTCACTCACTTCCTGTGATAAAGGAGTGGCTGGAAGAGAGGGGCACCTCTGCTGTGGTGCACTGTGGGCCAGGTACCGACAAAGCAGATTTTACGAAGCCGGTTTAACCAAGCCCTGTAGTGTAGATGTAGCCGTAGAGACTAGCAAAGAAGGATAAGTCAGCAAATGAGCTACTACATTGAGGACTCATTCAAAAACCAGTAAGGCAACGCTTCCCAGCCTTTTCTTTTATGTGGACCACTACCTTGTCATAGAAAGCTTTTGAGGACCACTGCATCAACAAGCCATTTTAAATATTTTTAACATAGCCTATGGCTTATGGGAGTCAAACTTGCATATCAAAGGGTATTAAAAGTGCAGCTATTTCTAATAATTTATTATGCTCACTCACAAACATATGGCAGTCGTCACAGAACATTTACCGTAAGCTCATTTACCAGCATTAACTATCTTATGTCCACCCCACAGACCACCTACACTACCCTTGTGGACCACCAGTGGTCCATGGACGACAGGTTGGGAACCACTGCAGAAGGAGAACACTCCAACTTCCCTTCATGTTCTGTGAAAGACACGACAGCTGAATAGAGATCTGGGCTTGCTCTCATTAGAAAAGATGATCCCTCTCCCCCTTTTTAATTCCCACCTTATCTGTTGTTCCACACTGTTCAAATCAAAACAACTTGCTTGGTTTGCTGAAAAAAATCTGAACTGACC
>ML682094.1:269147-508056 GCA_007922195.1 Podocnemis expansa
AGCAAGTCCAGACACAGGACTTGCTATTTCAATTCAGTAGAGGGGGGGACCATGGGAGGTGTGGAAACATGGGCCCCTGGCAAGGCAATATTGCCAGCCAATCCTCTGCCATTGGCTCTGCAGAGCCAGTGGCAGAGGATAAAAAGCCCTCAGGACTGAGATGGGGGGGAGTCCCTCCTTCACCCCTTCTCCAGCAGTTGGGCAGTGGGGGCTGAGCTCCCGGGGTGCCCTGAAGCCTCCGCTGCTTGCTGGATGGCAGGGGAAGAGCTCTCCGTGCGCCCCAAAGTCCCCACCCCTTCCAAGGTGGTGGTGGCTGAGATTCCAGCCCCCCCCCAGCCAGTGGAGGGGGTACCAGGGCACCCCAGGAGCTCAGCCCTGCCACCCAGCCAGTGGCAGGGGTACTGGTGGGCCCCACGTGAGCTCTGCCCCCCACCGCCCTCCAATCCCTCCTGCATCCCCCTCTCTCCCTGGCCAGGGTGCTGATGGGGTGGTGGTGGGTGGAGAGGGCTTTCCTTCCAGGGTGCCATGTACCCTGGGAGGAAGCTCAAACCTGAACTGAAACAGTGCGGTTTTGAAATAACACAACCGAATGGCATTATTTTGAAACAGCCCTTTCGATTCAAGGGCTGTTTCGATTACTCTCCAGGTTTTATTTTTCCAAATTCAGTTCCATTGTTTCAAAATAAGGAGCTCCCTCATTTTGAAACAACAAAACATTGTTCAGCCATAACTTTTTAAAAGTGAAACAATGGTGGTTGTTTCACTTTAGAAACAACATGTGGACATAACCATTGTATATTTTATGACAGGTTAGCATTCAAACAGATTACCTGTATTGAGAGAGAAGTTTAGATCTTTTGGGTGCATGTATAAGCTTTTATATGGTGATCTAGTAGGTTTTTTGTACACTCTTTAATATCAGTACAAAAGCCCAGAAATCCAAATAAGCCCTTAAAATAAAATATTAAGTCAGCTGGCATCCTCTTTTCTACCTCTATCTAAAGTCAGACCCTCAATATCAGTTTTATCTATATTCCTTTGTTTTTCTTTTACTGTTACTTTCCAGTATAGAAGGGAGAAACCAAGCCAGACCCTTGTGGGGGACAAAACTACTGAGCTTGAAGAGGGTTAGAAAATTATTGCTTTGGTTTGGACATATTTTATTCTGTCCTAGAAGGTGAAGATTCTTAGTGATGTGGCCAGAAGGTCAATTCATGCTACCAGTCTGGGACTGCCATCTGTGAAGAGAAACTGAGAGACAGATTTTGTTTCAGTGTTGGAATGGGGGTCGGGGAAAGGAGGTCCCGGAGTCTAAGCTCCAGCTTGAGCCTGAACATCTACACAGCAATTTTGTGGCCCTGCACCATGACCCTGAGTTGGCTGACCCAGGCCAGCTGTGGGTGTTTCATTGCAGAGCAGACATAACCTCAATGGCACACCACATCCCTAATGACTAGGCTTTGCTGGATTGAGTATGTAGCCAGAGGCTTTTTGTGCATGCCAGCAGCAGTAGCTCATACTGCACCTTCTACCAGTATGCCTTGAGGCAATTGTGAAGGCATTCTTCATTTGCATTGTGCGAGACTTCTTGGAGAGTACCTGCTTACCCGCTGAAGTTGTGTGACTTTCAGGGGTCCAAGCAGCAGCAAGCAGGAATTAAAGTATAATTTGAGGGGCCCTGGAACCCTCCTATATTTCCAGGGTCCCCTTCATGCAGGTCGAGGCCCCCTTCATGTACCCCAGCTACTGCCCCCAATATCCACTCCCCTGTCCCCAGAATGCCCCTGCCCCCAATAACCACTCCCAACATGAGCCAGGCTGCCCTAGTACTTACTGGCAGCCACGTGCTGGGCTAGGAGACAATCCCTCCTACAGGCTTGTGCATGTGCAGGGTAGCCTATAGCAAATGAAGCAAGGAGTCCTGTGGCACTTAAGGACTAAGATTTATTTATCGCATGAGCTTTTGTGGGAGAAAATCCCACTTCATCAGATGCTTTGAAGGTGGGGGAAATTACAGAATGGAATTAAAAGAAGTGCAAGGGAATGTAAGACATGGGATCAGGTCATACTGTAACAGCAAATCAGAGCCGTTCTTAAGATTCAAACACTGGGAAACAGCACATAGTGGAGGGTAAAGGTGGTTGTGTTGGGTATCTATTTTACGCTTCAAAGAAATGGAGAATCTACATACATTTTTATCTGAAAGTAACCATGTAATAATAATTTTGCTGAGTAGGTTCTCTGCACCCCTCTCCCCTGCTTGCAGGGTAAATTTGATTTCTGTTATTTTGTTTGTAGCTCTCACTTAGCAGCGAAGCATGCCTAAATTTCCATTACCTCTGGGGAAGCAAAAAAATAAAACCCCTTCAGAAGCAGTTCATTGCAGGATGTTTATAGAAATTATTTCTTAATTTTACCAGAATTTATTCACTGCCTTCTTCAAAAGCTGAAATGGTAACTACATCCTTTCTCAATTACAACCCAGATTATTTTCCCTATATAAATAGAATCTGCAGTTAGACTATACCTACATCAAAGGCAGTTGGCCACTGAAGAGCAATCAGGTTGCTAAATCTGGATGACCTCTGATAGCTTTTGGCCCTTTGATCAGGTACCTATCAGCTCAGACAGGCACCTTTTTGCCTTTTGTCTGTCAGGAAATGAGAGAGCTGATAGCTGCCTTTTGGTCCTAATCCACACCACTCTGCTTGATGGGAGATGAAAGTTGCACCAATTACTACTGGTAATAGCTGGCTACTGTATGCATTCATTATTGTAGTTACGATTCCAAATTATATGGTATTCTATGTTACCTGCAGTGCAAGAAAATATTTAAATATACCAATGCTTCTATTACCATTATTTCTCAGTCTTCTTGCAGGCAACCTAGAAATGCTCTCAAACAGGAATTCAGCATAATAGTACAATCAGATGACAGCTTCTAAGAGCTCTCTTTCATAACGGCATCAGCTGAGAGTGTTTCTTAGTACATAAAATGAGGAATCATTGTGCTTAAGTAAGACTGAGGCCCTCATTTTGCACAAAAGTTTTCTCAAGGTCCTAAGCTTCCTATATGTAAATCACCATGCACGTGTATATTCCATTACAACAGAATGATTGAATTATGAACCATGAATTAAAAGACTGTGGTATCAACGTATCCTGGTGGCTCTGGAAATCATGACTGTCTCAGTTTTATATGTTCTTAACAGTCAAAATGTGGTTTCAGGCATTGGAGCTACAATAAAATCCACATCATATGTGGAAAGAATTGGATAGTAATGAATACCCAAGCCATCATCCCAGTAGGTAGTCTTAGCTCAGCAGATCTAGTGGCTTAAGGAAATCCACCAGCCCCAGATCACAGTGGTATCACACTGGGAGCACACACTGTCAAATTTGCACCTGACCACTCCAAGGCAGAAGGTGAGGAGATGAGGAGAAAGAAATCAGCTTGACTTGGCTGATGGCAGAGATGGAAGCAGTGGGGTAGATCTGCATGCAATGTGGGCAAATGCATGCTGTGCTCTCTGCTGGCTGCTGGGCAAAATGAGTTCTGACTTCAGGACATATCCAGCTTAAATAAAAATGATTCCTGGTCTCATTTAGAATTCTGAAAAAAGCATGGTGATAAGTGACGTGTGTACTCTAGGTGGGGCTCTAGACAAGCTCCTCCAAACTTCTGCTATTACCATTACTATTAGTCTGTTTCAAACAGAGTGCACTGTTCAGCTGTCTAGAGTGGCTCACAGATGTAAACGCCAGCCTCAGGACAGACTATCAAGAAGCTGTGCACAAACCCCAAATGGCCCGTGTCTTCTATTAGATTTCATCTACCATGCATTAACGCCTCAAAACCTACAATAACTTCAACGTGGAGTCACTAACAATCCCCAGTACATCAGATAAACTTGCCTTTTAACAGATGGTTCCTTACACCCAAAATCACATCAATGGTCAGGATCCTTCCAGCACCAAAGAACCAGTGACTTACCCTTGGTCAAAATGTACATTAGATCTCTCACCAATGACAGCATTTGTAGCCAGTCCTATAATAAACTAAAAGTTTATTAACTAGGAAAAAGAAATGCTTTATACACAGGTTTAAAGCAGATAAACATACACATATGAATGCAATACAGACTTAGGTTCCCAAACATTACAGTAGCTGCTAGAATATGCAAACTTCATATGTCCTTTAGGGCTAACTCAAGCAAAAAGAGTTGGAGACCACCTCACTTATGTTTAGAAAATCTTTGCCCCTCACACTGCATAAGGATAATAATTGCTCCTTAAAAGGATTTTTTTCCCCTCCTCACAGCATTGAAGCTGTAGTGGGGTGAGCTCTTGCTCTTGTACCTTCCTCAGAGGAATGGTGGAATTAAGCAACAGTCTTTCATCCACTGATCTTCCATGATGGCTTGTTTGGTATGTACAGGTCTGTCTTTGTCAGAGAAAAGATAACCCCTTCTGTGGTAAACTGGTATTTCACATGTGGTAGTGATTCTCCCCTGACTGGGGCAGTTTATAACCTTAACTCAGATTTTTGCAGTTGCAGCACAAATACTTAAATATTACTTTTAAAACATGGGGTCCAGGAATTAGAAGTAAGATTAATACATGAGAATCCGACAGGCATTCCATAAAGTCTAAACACATTCTTATAACTTCATCTATATTAAGAATACTAACACATAGGGGAACCTGACTGGCTTCCCTCGCACATTCCTCTCTGTTCAGTGAGGCCCAATAGTCTTCCCATGAGCTGCCAGCTGGTTTCTGAGCATCACAAGCACATAAAACTAGTGCTCCAGGATCTGCACTGAATACTATCACTACTGTTTGGAGTAGAAATCAAGGCATCAGTATTAATGATTAAACCTCTAAATAGTTTTGAGGGACTGTCTCTCTTGGCCTATTACTACCATGGTGGGAATCAGCAAAAGCATTTGTGCTGGATTTCCCTCATTGTAACAGGGAGTAGGCTTCTAGAAGGCAATCTGTCTGCAGACTGCTCAGTTTGGGAATTCATGCCCTGTCCCCAGGTTCATCAGGAGCCCAGCATTTTGGCAGGACTGTTTGTTCTGCAGGGAAGAGCAAGAAGTCCATTGGACTAGAGATGTACTTGTGAAATTAAATTTATGGGAGTCCCCAGAGACCATGCGTGGTATTTATTAGCTGAGAAACACAAAAACTGGGTTACCTTCTATGTGTACAGTGAACGTGATTAAAAGAGCGCCACATAATGCCCACCCCTTCAGTGATCTCTGCAATGATGTCTATAGACCCTAAATGCTTTTGCAGAGCCATTTACTTCTGTGGGGCTCTGCTTGGACCCACGAGTCTTGCAAAACTAGGGTCTTTGTGCTACTTCATGTACTTTTACTGCAGTATTTCCAGAATTCCTTACTATTAAAGTTGGAAACAAACATTTCTTCCAGTCCAATTTATTTCAGTTGGTGGTGGGGAGCATGGTTTGGCTTTTAATGGCCTCTACTGTACATGGCTCTTTAAAAAAAAAAAAAAAAAAAGTAGTAAATTAAATGTAGAAAAGATCCAGTAAGTCGAGTCCCTCCAAGTTGATTGCAGTGGGTCACTAAAATATATTTTAAAACTAAGCATTTATGTGTTAGGAATAAAAGGACTGGCAGAGCAGGTCAATCCAGAGCTTCCTGTAATCCAATGTCCTTTCACTAGCAAGTTCCAAGTGCTTGAGGCTACAGAGGAAAGAAAAAACATGCATCAGGCTACTGTGGGATAACCTACTTCCCGAGGAAACTCCCTCCTGACTCTTAAATTACAGACTGGTTTAAAGGTTGAAACATGTGTTTCTGCTCCTCCAGGGTGGTTTAATCAAGATTCATTATATATGGCTATTGGTTGATTATCTTTTTTGTAGCTTTTTTCTGTTTCATGGGTGGTGTTTGGATCCTGCAGGCCTATCCTCATTCAGACACTCAATGGGAGTTCTCATCTCAGGATTTGCGGGAGTAGACCCTAACTCCACAGACCTTTGCATATCTGGGACCTTTGTGGGGCCAAGCGGGAAATGATTGATTGAAGTCGTAGGCCTTTATTATCCTGCCTATTAGTGCTAATGTCTGTCTACTTGTCTACCAGGATATCACACATTTTTTTAACCGTGAGCCATAAAAAGAGCAAAGAAGGGGGTTTGTCTGACTTTCCTCCCTGTGTTTCATGCTGGTTTAAGAACAGGGAACAACTTTTACAAGAAGGGAAAATTGGGCAGGCAATAATTGAAAAGTAAGCTGCAATAGCAATTGTGATTAGTATTGGATGAATCTTCAAGTCACTTTAAATTTGTGGTTAATATGTTCATTTGGTTTTGTAGTTGTTTGTCCCTGTTTAGCTCCAAAATATTCCCCCCGCCTTTTTTTTTTAAGTGTTCTGAAAGACATTTAAAAGTACTTTTTAATACTTGGTTTTAGTTGTTTGACTATCCTATAACAGAGATCATTTTTCCAGCCGCTGAAGTCAGTAGGAGCTTTGCCCCAGATCCTCAAAGGTATTTATCAAAGCGCTATTATCTTTGAGGATCTCGGGTGCCGGAACTGATTCTAGTGGTGAAGGATCAAAGGGATGTATTGAACCAAAAAAGAAATCCTGATTTCATAGTCTGAGGTGATCAGAAGTTACCTGCATAAAATACAAATAATGATTACTTAAATTATAAAGTCTTTTGAACAGGGTTTATCTCTCTGTTCTAGATTTGTGCAGCACATTGGCCAGTGAGGTCCTGGTGCATGAGTAGGACTCCTAGGCAATACCAAAGGACAAATAACAATAATGCATTTGCTATTGTCCAAGTCCACTCTAATAAATAGCCAGTTAAATACTAAAGCTGTCATCAGATGTCCTGTTGTGACTTACAGAGTAACTGGAAATTATGATGATGATCTTCAGTGCTACTATTTCAGAGTTGGAAGGTGCAGATGAATTTTTTTTTTTCTTTAATTTTTTATGGTACACATATTTGATATTTAATCTCTGAAACATTATATGCCTGCTAAGAATAAAGGGTGCTGATATATACAATACAGTACTTTGTGGATTTTAATTTTCTTGATTTTTTTCCCTGCTATTCCTTGAAAGCCTTGTACATTGTTTGTGATGCTAGAATTCCTGAGTTTATTTTTTTAAATTAGTACTACAGTAATGCTCAAAGTATGAGAGATGAAGTATTGAATATTGGTTAAATGAATTGCTTTTATAATTTGGATTATTTTCCTCTTCATATGGGTGCCATGTGTGTGAAATGGATCTGGTCGTAGTGCCCCTCAAATCACATAAAAATCCTTTAAAACTTGCAGTTGTGTTTACTCTGAAATTAGAGGATCCTCTCTCTCTAATAATTCCATAGGAGTGGTAAGGAAATGGTGGAGTCTGATAATCTATAAATCAGTTTAAGGAATTTGTCATGTAGCAACTTTGCTAGTTTTTTGTATATGGTATTGATGCCTTTCAAAGCTGGAGCTACACTCTGTATAGCATGAGAAATAACAACATTCAAAAACCCATAAGGGAACACACCACATCTCCCTGCTCACTCCATTGATGATTTGTTAACAGCTGTGCTCAAACAAATTGATAAAAAATTGAACCTTTAAAGAGAAACTGCAGAATTGGAATTCATATGCAAATTTGACCCTGTTGCTTCAGGGCTGTATAAGGACTATGGATTTTTTTTCTCATTATAACAGGTAATTTGACCTCATCTTCCTCTATGTGCTGTTTCCCAGTGTTTTGAGGCTAAACTAAGGCCTTGATTTACTGTAACAATCTGATCTGATCCTATTACTTACATTTTCCTGCATTTATTTTCCTCCCATTCTGTAAGTTCCCCCATCTTCAAAGTGTCTGATGAAGTGGGATTTTTTCCCATCAAAGCTCATGAAATAAATAAATGTGTTAGTTTTTAAGTGTCACAGGACTTGTTTTTGGCTTTGTTGAACTAGACTAACATGGCTACCCCTTTGTCAAGCTGTGAACAAGTATGTTTTGTGTAGTTTCAGGTTCAGATTCAGAGTCATCAGCTTGTAAGAAAGCAATACGCTTATAGCTGTTAAGATAAAATGATCAGTTTGAATGGCAACAGGGAGGACTTGGGTAAATCATGAAATATATTGTTTTGATGTTAAAGAGTCTCCCCATAAAATGTAGCTGGTCTTGATACACTACTAGAGGAATTTACAATGCAAATTGTTCAAAATAACAGCATTCTTCTTTCTTCCATATCCTGTAACCTGCCACATCACATCTTATTTCTTCAGTCAGTGTGCTATACAATTTCAGACTTCCATTCTACAATATGTCCATCTGACAGAAATCCCATCTTCAGCAATTCCTACTACAGCCAATGAGCCTTGCAAAAAAAATGCAGAAGGCCAACAGCTTTGGGCTATGTTGTACTCAACCTTAGGTGTCATCTTAAAGGAAAGAGGCTCTTATGGTAATTCCCCATATTTCCTGCCTCCTATTACATAACATATAAAATGAAGGCAGCCCCCTTCAATCATTGATGAGCATAGATGCAGCGATGTATTGCAGGAGGGGTGGCGATCACCTCAAGCCCTTAAAAACATTTTAAGTTTCAAACCAAAAAGTTACCAAAAAACCTCAACCAAACCCATGCAATAATAGATATTTGTTCATTTATGTGTATTTAATTGGTCCCATAGAGAGCACTTCCTGGTAAACAACCTTGGAATTGATAGAAGATCAAGATTGACTAATTCCATAGCAATAGAGTCCCCTGTGTCTAAAAGATGGACTAAGGGGCAAGAGCTGTAAGTCATTATGGCAATTGCAACATCTGTAATAACAAGGCCTGCAGTCCATCATCACACTGCACCACAGGTAAGTAAAAGGAAAAGACAAAGCTTGGGAGCAGTGTCTCAGTAGGGAGTGCTTTCATGCTGCTGTTCCAGATGTCTCTGGAAGAGGACACATAGTGGGGCTAATATGAGAGACTTTTACAGAGTGTAAAAACAGGGTTCTGTTGTCACTGGAAGTAACGTAACTACTGGCCAAACATAGCTCCTTCGAGTATAATTCTTGAGGAGCTGACCAAAGCAGTCTCGGCATAAATTGAACAAACCCATTCATGGAATGTAAAGATGGTTCACTGAATATTTAAGCTTAAACTTCTTGTGGTATGATTCCAATGTCCCTTAACACTAGTATAAATTGGAAGTAACTCAGTGGAAATTATTGGTGTGTTACACTGTTACAGAATCAAGTCCTAAACAGTGTTTCTTGTAAGGTGGTGATGCAGCTGAGCAAGTTATGGATGCAGCTGAGCAAGTTCCCTCACCCATACTGGGCCCCTTCCCCGCTGCCTGCTGGGTCGTCAAGCACATCCATAACATGTTCAGCTGCATCATCAGCTTAGAGGGAGCATTGGACCTAATCCTGATTTGCACTTCCCTGCATGTATTGTCCTCCCATCTTCAAAACATCTGACAAAGTGGGATTTTCTCCCACAAAAGCTCATGCGATAAATAAATTTGTTAGTCTTTAAAAGTGCCACAGGACTCTTTGTTTATTTTTGCTTAACTAGACTAACATGGCTACCCTTTTGGAACTTTATTCAATGTACTCATGATCTATCATCATTGTCCAGGCAAAATCATCATTCAGAGAAAATCACAGGATTTGAACTTGTACAATACACACACATGCACACATTTCATGATAAGCCAAAGAAATGACTCTAATAGCTTTCCAAGCAAACAGAACAGTTTTGTAGATGCAGCTCTACCATCTTTCAAAGTAACTAGTATCACATTTATACACAAGATACTTTCTTGTATAACCTCTCTTCTTGAACCAGGTCTTATCTCAGAGACAGTTTGAGCTTGAGTGCTTCAGCACTATACCAGAATCTGGTCCTATAGCCTTAAAAATGTGTAGACAGAGAAAAAAGTTGTGGTCTGTTATTCATAGCTCTTGTTAAATAGATCTGTTCAGTTCTTCAGCTGTCTACTGTTCTGTGAAGACCAGGCTTAGGTGATTCATATCTCTTATCGAGAGGAAAGGCTGACATACACTAAGCACATTGTCCCCATCCCTAATGAAATGATAAAGCTCATTCTGCAGAGAAGGTTCACAAAGAGGAAAATTCTTTCTTACCTTGAGCCCCAAAATGGAAACCAACTGATCCTTCTATATACTGTAAATAAAGCAGCCTCTTTAGGGACATGCAATGTACAGCTGAAGTAAACCACAGAAGAATGGCTGAGTCTTAGCTAAATTTAATTAAAGTATTGCCCTTACTAATGTTGGGAACCGAAGCATAGTAAGCATACCACAGATTTTATTTTTGCCTCTGATTTCAGTTTTTTTTTTTTAGTCACAAGAAAATGTTGCTTTAAGAAGAACTATTTTTTCAAGTTGGTTGGTAGAGCTGCATCTTTAAAACTGTTCTGTTTGCTTAGAAAGGTATTGTAGTCATTTCTTTGGCTTATCATGAAATGCATATTTTTTGTACAGGTTCAAATCCTGTAATTTTCCCTGGATGATGATGATGATGATGGATCATGAATGCATGGTATATTGTGAAATTCCAAAGAGGCAGTCATGGTACTCTAGTTCAGCAAACAAACAAGGAGGTCTGTGACAGTTTTAATTTTTTATTTCACTTCTCAGTCCCTGGTTTAAGCCATTCTCAGCTTGGGAGCTACCAAACAATGTTGAGCACGTTGTTGCAATGACTGTACTTGGAAGTCCAAGAACCATTCAGAACACAATGCTGATGACAGAGGGACTGTTGCTCTAGATGTGGGGAAAACAAACAAACATGGAGTCTTGTGGCACTTAGACTAACAAATATATTTATGGCATGAGCTTTTGTGGGAAAAAATCCCACTTCATCAGATACATTGAAGTCGGATTTCTGACAAAGTAGGATTTTCTCCCACAGAAACTCATGCAATAAAGATATTCTTTAGTCTTTAAGTGCCACAGAACTCTTTGTTTGTTGGTTTTAAGTGCTCTGAAAGTATTCTACAAATGGGGACACCTAAGGCCTGATCCTGTCTCCCTGCCCCCCCTTACCCCGTGCTGCAATGGGAGCTCGAGCAGCCCCAGGCCATAAGAGAGGGGCGAAGCATTTCCAGAGATCACCCAGCAAGACAGTGGGACTCAAAAATAAACCCTAAGGCTCCTGGATTGCTGCCCACTCAGGGATTTCCCTAACACCCCCCTACACCCCACCCTGAATTTCCCAACACCCCCTGCAGTTTTCTGCTAATAATAATGTTACATCAGTTTAATGCCCACCCCTTTACATCTCCTCCTACTGCCTCCCCGCCCCCAATTTTGAGGTCTGTGGGCTTTCCTGAGTCCCACAGCTGGGCGCCTTCCCCGCGTGCCTGCAGGCTGGCATCCCCAAGTCACCCAGGCACCCTTTCCCCTGGGTCCCCATCCCTGACTGCCTCAGGCCATTCACTTGGCCACCAGAGCAGCTCTCACACTGAGCATGGTCTTCACTGGTGTTATTCTTCCAGCCGGCTGGAAGCTGCACTGGGAGGTTGAAAATCTCCCACCCTGAGCATGTTCAGGGGTGATTTTAAACTCCCCGGAACAGCTCGCTGCTGGCTGAAAGAATGTATGCTTGGGTCCAGCAAGGAGCTGCAGCTGTGGGCCCTGCGCAGCAGGCAGTGAGGAGTGCACCTGGGAGTCAGAGCTTCTGCGTGCATGCATATACACGCACAGCTTACAGGGAACATTGGTCCTAAATTGTATATTGGATAATATACAAGTTAGCAATGGAGGAGGTTGACTTATTCTTTTGATTTTTAAACATAAAATGGGGTACCTGTGTGCCTTTGTGATCTTTCTTCTTATGGATTGGTCTGGAAGAAGGAAGGTATGCTTCAGGCACTAATTAACCTGTAACATCCTAATGGGTTGGTTGGAACAATGAAACGTGATTCTTCATGCCTATGTCTACACCTAAAATCTGAATTTGGAATTGGTTAGTCATAAAATCATAGGGTTGGAAGGGATCTCATGAGGTCATCTAGTCCAACCCCCTGCTACAAGCAGGATCACTTTCACTAAATCATCTCAGTGAGGGTATTGTCTAACCGGACCTAAAATATCTCCAAAGGCAGAGATACCGCCACCTCCTTAGGCAATCCATTCTAATGTTTCACCATCCTCCTAGTGAGAAAGCTTTTCCTAATATCCAACCTTGACCTCTCCACCTGTAACTTGAAACCATTGCTCCCTGTTCTGTCCTCTGTTACTGCTGCGAACAGCCTGGCTCCCTCCTTGCTGGAGCACCCCTTCTAGTAGTTGAAGGTTGCTATCAAATCCCCCCTCAGTTTTCTCTTCTGCAGGCTAAATAAGCCTAGTTCCTTCAATCTTTCTTCAAAAGTCATGTGCCCCAGCCCCCTAATTGTTTTCATTGCTCTTGGCTGGATTCTTTTGAATTTGTCAATATCTTTTTTGTACTGTGGTGCCCAAAGCTGGAGACAGTGTTCCAGATGCAGCCTTACCAGTGCCAAACAGAGGGGAATAATCACATCCCTCGATCTGCTGGCAACACTCCTACTGATACAGCCTAATATGCCATTAGCCTTTTTGGCTACTAGAGCATACTGTTGACTCATATCCAGCTTCCTGTCCACCATAATCTCAAGGTCCTTTTCTATAGTACTGCTGCTTAGCCAATTGTTCCCCAGCCTGTAGCAGTGTGTGGAGTTTTTCTGTCCCAAGTGCAGGACTTTGCACTTGTGCTTGATGAACCTCATGAAACTTCCTTTGGCACACACCTCCAATTTGTCTGAGTCTCCCTGAATCCTGTCCCTGCCCTCCAGCAAGTCCATAATTCCCCCCAACTTCTTGTCATCTCCAAACTTATTGAGATTGCAATCTATCCCATCATCAAGATCATTAATGAAGATGTTGAATAGAACGGGTGACAGGAACAACCCCTAGGGCACGCCACTCATTGCTAGTTCTCAACTAGACATCGAGCCATTGATTTCTACTCATGAGTCCAAGCTAAGTAAGTTGACAAGTTAGTTCAAACTAAGCATGTTTTTTAGTTCAACCTAACTTTTAGTCTGAACTAGCTGTGCTTTTTATAGTTTGAACTAACAGGTCAAACTAAAAAACTGCACATAGTTCAGACTAACCACTAGTTCAAACTTATTTAGTTCAACCTAGCATGTCTGCATTGTGCTAGTTTGAACTAAATATGCAAATTAGTTTGAACTAAGCAGTTAGTTTGAACTAACCAGCCAAACTAACTAGTTTGAACTAAGCTTTTTGACTTTTTAGTTCAAACTAGGCAAAGCCTCGTGTAGACAGGTTTCAAATTAATTCAAATTAAAGCTCCTTAATTCAAACTAATTTGCTAGTGTAGACATAGGTCATGTGACTTAATTAATTTGAACTGCAAAAGCAGAAGAGGGGAGTTTGGACCAGGCAGACAGTAGCAATATGTTGACTTTTTTCCACTAGCAAAACTTGTAAACTATAATAATCTGTAACGAGTAGTGACTTGTAAATGAGACCTTGCAATCATGTAAATTACAAGCCTACAGGCTTCAATTCACTCAGTTACAAAAGTTTAAGTGCACATTATAAGCACATAAAACTGTTTGGGTAACCGACTTATGAGGATGTGATGCCATCAAAGTATTCTGGTGACCCTTTAAGCAATGCAAATAAAACCTGAATGTACCATGTAGTTGCCAGAACTTCTTAGTACTCTCTAATTCTCTGCCACCCTGTTTTGTTTTTATGTGTAGGGATCTGATATCACAGGGCCGATCTTTTTTTCTACTGATGCTTTCACTTCTCTCTGCCTTTAATATTGCTGTTGTCACTTCGTCCCTGTTCATGGTATTTCTCAATGGTTTATGTGGGACATCAGCTTGTGGCTTACTCTGGCAGTGTTCTGCTTGCAGCTGGCCTTGGAAATGAAGATGACTACTGCAAAAAAGCTTCTTGCAAATATTTTAACTTTTAAATGAATGCATCTTTTTATGTGGGCCCCTTCTGATGCCAGGAAATACTTTAGTGGATAAGTTTACTGGCAGGGATGCTCTTCAAAAGGGAAATTTTGCAGAGCATTAATGGAAAGTAAATTGCAGATATATTATTTGTAAATCTCTCTTCACCAGAAACTTTACTCCTTAAAGTACTCAGGTACTGCGGTGATGATTGTAGTGTGAGAACTTTGTAAAGAACATCAGTTTCATGGTCATCCAGTGAAGAAACAAACACACCATGTACTCTAAATGGGAAAAGTTCAAATTGTGGATTTGAATACTTGCAAGGAACTGCTTATTAATTACTGATGAGTAGTTGTGAGTAAGTTGCAATCTGCTTGCATGTGGTTTGCAAAAGTTTAGTATCACCATTGCACCCACAGGTTGTAGGTCATGTGTCTAGTCTGTCTGTCCCTGTTTTCTTTGGTTCAGGAATGGATAATGGCTCCACAGAGGATGGTGGGGAAAATCTGCAGAGCTTCAGCATTAAGTGGGAGTGGGCAGGCTAAAGAGAATCCCAAGTATTCTACATTGCTTACTCTGAATCCCATCAGAGTCTGTAGAATTATTGCTTTCCCCTTTGTGGGTGGATGAATGAGGGAGTTCATATTGTGAACCTCAGGGGATTTCACACATCTGAATTTTGGAACTTGTTGCCCAGTTATGCTTTAAGGGAATAGGCAGCCATAAAACTTAAGCATAATCTAAAAACACTTGCTCTAAAGCACTGCTGACATTATCTGGGGGAGATGAATCGCATCCCTGCTATTGAAATAGATACGTACCAGGACTATTAAGCACAGAACACTGTACCAGAAGCTAAGTCTTCTGTCACCATGTGTCCTCACTTTCAAGGAAGGAGCTGTGAGGTTGGGCAGTGGACAGGGTAAAGGCCAAAAGAGCAATGGCAATTGGTCACTGACAGAAGTACCATAGATGTCATCCAATTAATTAGCCACTCTACAAGAGTACACTCACATGTATTCAAATCTTGCAAGATTGACTTTCAAGGCTGCTAGATGCTCTTCATTATCTTGTAGCAATTTGGATCTCGAATCTGCTGCAGAATTTCCTTTGCTAAATATCAAGTCAGGCTGCATGTTTGTTGTAGGGTAGCTTATGAATTCAAAAGTCAAATATACTAGGTCAGCCTAGCATGACTACTTCTTTCTTCCAGTATTCAAATGGAGGGTTTGCCAGTCCGTTAGATGGCTCATAGATATGAGAGCATGCCATTGCAGGCTTGGATTGCTCAGACTGGCAGAGAAGACAATTTGTGCAAGACTGATGCCTGTAAAATCATGAAACACTGTGCTGCTCTTGGAAAATGTTGAGTGGAGTAAAGTGTTTGAAGCAGTTGCTGCCAAAGCTTTGCACAAAGACTGTGCAGCAGGCTTCGCCATGTAGTTATGCTTCTTTTCTGCTCATTTCCTTGTTATAGCATGAATCTACTGTCAAATAATATGTAGTATGGTAGTTGAAAAGACTTGCACAAAGTTCATTAGTGTGAACAGTGCATGATATGAGGTGATATGTGAGATTCTTGTTTAATTTGACGTCATTTTGCAACTCAGCTCTGAATGTCTGCTAGCATTTCATTGTTCTCGTTAGTTCTAATAGAACATTTTGATTAGGTGGATAACTATTTGATATTACAGAAGCCTAAGAAATGACAGGCATTACTTGACTGAGGGAGGCTGACTGAGAAGATAGATCTCTTGTGAAAATTTTGATAAGCAGATGATGTATAACCAATATATCAAACACTAATGAAATGGTGGTTGCAAAAGAATTGTTTTAAGCAGTACAGCTATTCAGAATATGGAATTTTATGTCCCACAGTAAATTCTAAAAATATGACATTTCTTTTAGTTCCAAAATAGGATGAAAAGATGAAATAACAGATCAAAACATTTAAATTCCTAAGTGTTAAATGACTGATGGAATTGCTTCATTATTAGGGGAATTCTTCAGTCAAAATTTCAACCATCTGTACTTAGCAATAGGCATGCAGAACACGTTAAGCTGCCTAATAGGTAAAGTAGTTTCCATCCTGGTTTCTTTGTTTGTACAGCTTGTGTTTTTCCTGCAAAGAAACAGTATTTAAGAATTTGGGACAGGAGTGTATGTGAGGAAAACTGAATAAAATGACCAACAGATTTCTTGGAAATTGATACCACATTCTATTCATGTTCTAGAAACCCACAAATTACAGCTCTGACAACTCTGGCTATGCACAAAAGTTGTACCAGTATAAATAATATTCTTAAATTGCTGTCCAGTCCTATGTAGACACTCTTAAATTGGTTTAAGAGTAGTTTATTTTGATTTAGCTTAATCCGTTTTTTTCTTACCAAGTTAAGTTAAATTCATGTAAGCTACTCTAAAACTGAGTTTGAGTGTTTCCATGAGGCTCTGCACTGGCTTTAAATCACTACTTTACTTAAACTATAGCAAATGTACGTGGAGCCAAAGGACAGTATGCATTCCATGTAGGTGAAGTCACCATCTTTTAAAGTTCTTTAAGAAAGTTCACATCATTGTGAAGTGACTAATATTTTCAAAGGGGCAGCTGTGTTAGTCTAGTAAAGCAAAAAAAAGGCAAGGAGTTTTGTGGCACTTAAAGACTAACAGATTTATTTATTGCATGAGCTTTCATGGGAGAAAATCCCACTTCGTCAGACACTTTGAAGTGGGGGAACTTACAGAATGGGATGAAAATAAACGCAGGGGAGTGTAAGACATGGGATCATGTCATACTGTGGCGGCAAATCAGAGCATTTGTAAGGATTCAGACTCTAGGAAACAGCACATAGAAGAAGGCTGAAGTCAAATTACTCGTTATAATGGGAAAAGAATCCATAGTCACGATTAAGTCCTGCTTTCACACAATCTGATCTGCAGGTAATTCGACTTCTGAAGGAGCTCCTCTAGTGTGATCTCTGTGCATAACTGTTTTGAATTTATTTTTAACTTCAGATCCAAATAAATGGTGCCTGATGGAGATGGTATGAGTGAAACTTCCTAGATTTCATGCTGTAAGGTCCTGGGGGGACTCATAATTGTGTTTCAGTGTTGTCACATTCAAAATGCAACTTCTATCTTGCCTTCAAGTCGGTGTGTCAGGGAAAAGCTTGTGTACCAAATTAGACTGCAATCTATAATCATGGAGTTAATATTTTGAAAGAAATAACATGCTGTATGACCACTCTGTCTACTTGCCAAAAAGTGCACATGATCATAGAATCATAAGGTTAGAGTGGACCACACGAGGTCATCTAGTCCAACCCCCTGCCAAAAAAGCAGGACCACTCCCACTAGATTATCCCAGCCAGGGTTTTGTCAAGCTGGGCCTTAAACACCTCCAAAGATGGAGCTTCCACGACCTCCCTAGGTAGCTTATTCCAATGCTTCACCACTCGCCTAGTAAGGAAGTTTTTCCTAATATCCTGCCTGGACCTCCCCAGCTGTAACTTGAAACCATTGTTCCTTGTTCTGTCCTCTGTTACTACTGAGAACAGTCGAGCTCCATCCTCCTTGGAGCAACCCTTCAAGTAGTTGAAGGTTGCTATCAAATCCCCCCTCAGTCTTCTCTTCTGCAAGCTAAATAACCCTAGTTCCTTCAGTCTTTCTTCATAGGGCTTGTGCTCCAGCCCTTTGATCATTTTTGTTGCCCTCTGCTGGACTCTCTCTAATTTGTCCATGTCCTTTTTGTAGTGGGGAGCCCAAAACTGGACACAGTATTCCAGAATAGAGAGTAACTGCAGAATAAAGAGTAACAATCACATCCCTCAGTCTGCTGGCAACACTTCTTCTGATGCAGCCCAGTATGCCATTGGCCTTTTTGGCAGCAAGAGCACACTGCTGACTCATATCCAACTTCCCATCCACCATGACTCCCAGGTCCTTTTCTCTAGTGCTGCTACTTAGCTGATCACTCCCCAGCCTGTAGCAGTGTATGGGGTTTTTCCGTCCCAAGTGCAGGATTTTGCACTTGTCCTTATTGAACCTCATGAGATTTCTATTGGCCCACTCTAGGTCTCCCTGAATCCTGTCCCTGCCCTCCAGGGTGTCTACTGTTCCCCCCAGCTTGGTGTCATCCATAAACTTACTAAGGCTATGTTCACACACAGGGGGTTATTTTGATACAAGTTGTTTCGGAACAACTTGTATTGAAATAACGCTTTATTTTGAAATAAGTTAATTCGAATTAACAGTCTGTTAATTTGAATTAAGGAAAAAAGCAGGAATCGAAATAGCATGTTCAGACAACAGTTATTTTTAAACGAGTTACCGTTGTTTTGAAACAACATGTTCAGATGGCATTGTTTCAAAACAATCGTTTCAAAACAACGTTGTTTCATCCCCATGTGGGGTTTAAGTTGTTTTGAAACAACACCGTTGTTTCAAAACAACCGAACCCTTTGTTGCAAAACAGTGCGTCATTTGAACATGGCCTTTCTTACTTCGAAACAACCTCTCTTGTTTCGAAATAAGACTGCTGTGTGAACACACCCTAAGTGTGCAATCTATCCCATCATCCAGATCATTAATGAAAATGTTGAACAAACTGGCCCCAGGACTGACCCCTGGGGCACACCACTTGTTACTGGTTGCCAACTTGATATGGAGCCACTGATTCCTACATGCTGAAACTGTTGATCTACCCAGTTTTCGATCCACCTTATGGTCCACACATCCAACCCATGCTTCTTTAATTTGCCAATGAAAATGCTGTGGGAAACTGTATCAAAAGCCTTGCTAAAATCAAGGTATATCACATCAACGGCTCTTCCCGCATCCACAAGTCCAGTCATCTCATCATAGAAGGTAATGAGGTTCATCAGGCATGATTTACCCTTGGTGAATCCATGCTGACTGTTCCTGATCACTTTATTTTCCTCTAAGTGTTTCAGGATGGATTCTTTGAGAACTTACTCCATGATTTTTCCAGGGATTGAGGTGAGGCTGACAGGTCTGTAATTCCCTCCATCCTCCTTTTTCCCTTTCTTGAAGATTGGATCTATATTTGCTTTTTCCCAGTCCTCTGGCACCTCCCCCGTTCACTATGAGTTTTCAAAGATAATGGCCAACAGTACCGCTATCTCATCAGCCAGCTCCCTCAGCACCCTCAGATGCAGTTCATCCAGCCCCATGGACTTGTGCACATCTAGCTTCTTTAAGTAGTCCCTAACCTGACCTTCTGTCACCAAGGACCTCTCTTCTTCTCTCCAATCTACTGTACCTAGTGTAGTGGGCTGGGAGCTGACCTGCCTATGAAAACTGAAGTAAAAAAAGCATTGAGCACTTCAGCTTTTTCCTCATCTTCTGTCATGAGGATGCCTACCCCATTCAGTAAGGGGCCTACACCATCCCTGATCCTCTTCTTGCAACTGATATACTTGTAGAACCCCTTCCTGTTATCCTTCACATCCCTTGCTAGTCGCAACTCTATTTGTCCTTTGGCCTTTCTGATTTTATCCCTGCAGTTCCGAGCAATGTCTTTAAATGCCTCCTTAGTCATCTGTCCTAGCTTCCACTTCCTGTAAGCTTCCTTTTTATGCTTCAGCTCAGTGCAGAGCTCTCTGTTAAGCCACTCTGGATGCCTTCCACCTTTCCTATATTTTTTCTTTATTGGAATGGTATCTTCCTGTGCACGTAGCAGGGTGTCTTTAAAATGCAGCCAACTCTCTTGGACACATTTCCCCTTCACATCAGCCTCCCAAGGGATCCTGCCCATCAGTTCCCTGAGGGATCTAAAATCTGCTTTTCTGAAGTCCAGGGTCTGTGTTTTGCTTCTTTCCTTCTTTCCTTTAATCAGCATCTTGAACTCTATCATCTCATGGTCACTGCTGCCAAGGCTGCCATTCACTTCTTCTTCCCTGATCAATTCTTCTCTGTTTGTGAGCAGCAGGTCGAGAGGTGCAAGGCCCCTAGTTGGTTCCTCCAGCATTTGTACCAGGAAGTTGTCCTCAGCACTCTCCAAAAACTTCTTGGATTGCCTGTGCACTGCTGTATTGGCCACCTAGCAGATGTCAGGGTAACTGAAGTCCTCCATGAGAACCAGGTCCTGTGATCTAGAAACTTCTGCCAGTTGTCCATAGAATGCCTCATCCACCTCCTCCTTCTGATCTGGTGGTCTATAGCAGACACCCACCACGACATCCCCCTTGTTGCTCTCCCCTCTAAACTTAACCCACAGACTTTCAACTGGCTTGTTTCCACTTTCATAATGAAGCTCTGAGCAGTCATAGAGTTCTTTTACATACAGTGCTACTCGTCCCCCTCTTCTTCCCTGCCTGTCCTTCCTGAACAGTTTATGCCCATCCATAGCAGAGCTCCAGTCATGCAAACTATCCCACCATGTCTCTGTTATCCCAATTAGATCATAGTTCTTTGTCTGCACCAGTACTACCAATTCTTCCGGCTTGTTTCCCAGCCTCCTCACATTGGTGTATAGGCACCTAAGATACGAGGCTGATTGCCCTATTTTCCCATTTTGATTTTCAATTCTATTGTATCTACCTCCCTGCATTTTCTCTCAGTGTTGACCTCCCCCACTTGCCTCAGGTATTAGGGCTTCATTGGAGCACTTAAGATTATTTGATTCCCCCTGCATGTTCCAACTACCCTCTCTTCTATCCCTGGAGTTACAGCCCCAGCACCCGCCAAGTTCCATCCCTTCCCCCTGGTCTCCCACAATGTCACTTACCTGTGGACTTTGGTCTCTTTCCCCCTTCAGACCTAGTTTAAAGCCCTCCTCACTAGGTCAGCCAGTCTGCATCCAAATATGCTCTTCCCCTTCCTCGAAAGATGGAGTCCATCTGTGTCTAGCAGTCCTTCTTCCTGAAACAGCAACCCATGGTTAAGGAAGCCAAAGCCCTCCCGACGACACCATCTTCGCAGCCAGGTGTTCATCTCCAGGATGCATCTGTCTCTGCTCAGGCCCCTACCCTTGACCGGAAGAATCGAGGAGAACACCACCTGTGCTCCAAACTCCTTCACCCGCACTCCCAGAGCCCTGAAGTCACCTTTGATCTGCCGAGGGGCACCTCTCACAGTATCATTGGTTCCTACGTGGATCAGAAGCATGGGGTAGTAGTCAGAGGGGCGGATGATTCTCAACAATCCCTCCGTAATGTCTCGGATGCGGGCACCTGGCAGGCAGCATACCTCTTGAGAGACCTTGTCAGGGCAACAGATGGGTGCCTCTGTCCCCCTCAGAAGTGAGTCCCCAACCACCACAACTCTACGTTTCCTCCAGCTGATCATTCCTGTTAAGTTGCTTAAACAACTGTAACTTGCACCCCCAGTCTTCTCCAGCTTCCCTATGAGACTCTGCCTGTTGTGATTTATGCTGGTTTAACTGCAGCCTTGCTGTTTTGCTATAGTACATCACTGTTAAAATAGGTATTATAGAAGGGTTGGTGTCTTAAGTCAACAGTGTGTAGCATTTCTATAGCTTTCCTAATAAATTTTTCTCTTTGAGAGTCACACTTGCCCCGGGACAATCCTCCCCCTCTTCTCCACATTCAGTGTGCTATCTCAAGACCTTTATTGTGAACCCACAGTGTACTGCAGATAGCTAAAGAATCAATAATATAGCCCAGCCCAGTAAGTAACCTAGGTAATATTTGCTTGATGCTTAGAATTGCCTGTACAGTAAGTTCTGAACTAGTTAAGAAGCCTGAAACATGGCCAAACTCTTTAAAACTGTTTTTAAGGAACAGAAAGATGAGGTGGAATTCAAGCTGCATGTGTGAAAACAAGTTGAAATGGGATTTACCTAGATTCTTCATGCCTGCGTGGTCACATAAGAATTTTTAATTAAGCCTTTTTTTCCTCCCATAATGTTTAACCTTGAAGTTGATGTTTCAAGGAGTAACAGTTCAAATATAAGGAAATGAATAATGCCAAGGATAAATCATTTGTCAAAGAAGATGATGGCGAAAGTGTCTAACCGTTCGAGGAGTGAAGTTCTGAAACACCCTTCCAGTGGTAGTAATGGGGGCTACTAGTTCAGAATTGGAGCTTGATAAGTTTTTAAATTGGGATGAAATAACAAGATTTCTGTGGTAGTAAGGAATTGGATTCTATGACCCATGAGGTTCAGTCCAATATTCTAGTGAAATTATAACACTGACAGTAATGGTATGTTCTCATTACATGTATTGTTCATTGTGGACTGTATTTTTGTTTAAAGTGCCATTAGGCTTATTAGAGCTGTGCAGATACTAGTGTGATGGGGGGTGTGAGATAGAGGTGCCAAAGAGTTTTGCAGTAACTGAGGTCCTCAAGAGGAATTATGAGTCCCAATTGCTCTGAGGGGCCTGTGTGCTTGTACACTTGCTCCAATGGCTGTGAAGAGTGCACCACATAAGCTGATGACAGGAAGACAGGGCTACTTGCATTTGATATGAAGAAATGTAGAGGGGAGTACCCTCTAAGTCCATGGTGTATCATATCCTCCCCAAGAGGCACTATGGGTATGTCTACACTGGAGCCTAAGGTGAACTTAACCTCCCTTAAGTTGACCTCAGAAATTCCAGGTCCTAATTGGGCTTGTATTAAGTCGAGTTGAGGTCTTGCTTAAGTCAACTAATAACACCTGCTCTTAACCCTTAAGTCAACCTAGGAGCCAGGGCCCACCTGCTGATCTAGCCTGGACCCTGATCCAGTTATGGGGGCTGATCCAGACCTGGGGGCCTGATCTGGCTCGTGCCACTGCCGGCAGGGAAAGCAGAACGATATCTGGCCCTGACCCCCTTACTGCAGGCAGCAGGGGGCTTGGAGGTGGCTCTTGCCGCTGCCAGCAAGTGGTGTGGAGTCTGGTCCAGCTCCAAGCTGCCTGCCACAGGCAGCAGGAGGCTCAGAGCCTGATCTAGCCCCAAGCTGCCTGCCACAGCTGGCAAGGGGCTCAGGGCAAGATCTGGGTCTGTGCTGCTTGTCAGCAGTGGCAGGAGCCAGTTCAGGCCCCCAGGGGCCAGATTGGGCCCCCAGAGACAGATCAGGGTGGAAGTCAGGTCCTGGGTTTTGTCTACTCTGTCTTTAGTGTAGGCATAGCCTATATGTGCAAGGTAAGGGAGAGGAAAGTGACGTGGAGGTCTCCAGGGAGATCAAATGCCTAGCAACTATTGTGAGAGATGTTTATCTCCTGCTAGGAATGGTCTGATAGAGCAATGAACTCTGGTCCCTTACTTCCACATGCTTCTTCCTGTAGGCCTCCAAGATGAGCCACCATCGTCTTGTGATCAACTGTTTCAGATGCAAGAGATCCATTCATGTGAATGTGGATGTCTGCCCATTGTCTATAGTTAATAGGTCATCAACCAGTAAGAACAAGGTTGGTTATTCAGCCATCCATTTTCTTTTCTACCATTAGGGAACAGTTAGAGGGCCCCTACGGCTGCTAAAAACAGCATAACCTGCATGCCATACCTATGAACTAATATGGCATTCTTGTCTTTGGAAAGTTTAACTGACTAACTAATGGAGAGGGATATCTATCATCTCTATGAGCTGTTTGAGAGTACCCAGAAGATTTGCTGTATGATGACATTTCAGTCTAGAGCCAGAATGCCACTTGTACCTGACCAGGCAAATTCTTTGTGTGATCCTTGAAATCAATGGAGTTGTACCAACGTATATTCCTAGAGAATCTTGTCCCAAAAGTATAGACTGTTTGTGTGAACATAGACTCTACTTCTGCAGATGATAGAGCAAGTAAAGCTACTGCTGCTTTGCAGGTCTCAGGCCCCTCCTGTAAAGGGTGAACATTATTTGCTGAGATTTTTTGATCTGTATAACTGCATGAAAAATTATGGGTTCAAAAATATTGTGGGCATTTGCCCTGAACTTTTTGTTCCTTGTAAATTCCTTTGATATTCCATGATTAATAAATCTCAGATTATTTTGAAATGAAAACCCTGGGAGAATGGGAAAAAAATGTAACCACTCTTCCCCTCTCCCCTGAGTATACGTGTCTTTTCACCACCTTCCAGGGAGCTACAATGTGGTAAACCCAAGAACTGCTAATTTAAGGCTACATGCAAGTTTGATCCTGAAGAGAAATACTGGTGGCTAATTTCTTTGTTCCTGAGCTAGATGAGGGGAACAGCTCTCACAAGCTAGTTGATATAGACCATTTAAATTTCTTCAGTTTAGTTCTGCTTGGATATTTTTTTTCTTAAAGCGAAGAACCCAGAAATGGTGCCTTGCACCAGAGAGCTTATTGTATCTCTTTAGAATAACTATATTGGAAACAGTTCTTTCATCATACATATCTGTAAATATAATCTAGTATCACTTACAAAACAAGGAGAAAAGGTTACTATGAATGAGTCATCCTACTCCAACATTCTCATTCCCCAGATCTTGTTTTTTCAACTACTGCCAGGTAATTCATTACTGTATTCAAATAAATATTGAATATCTCATGGAAATAGTGCTAATGTGTGGTGTAATCTGGTTAGAACTTTAATTGCAGATATGAAAGCTGTTGTCTATTTTCTAAAGCCACATGTAAAAGCTTAAGGTAAAAAAAATTACAGCAATATTGTAGCAGAGAGCTATGGCCACCCTCTGAGCCTGAGCCAGAGGACTGGCCTGAACACCCTCCCTGGCCAGACTGGGGAACTGCAACCCTTAGGTCCCAGAAGCGGAGTGGTGGGGCCAGAACAGGAAAGGGAAGTATAAAAGCCCAGACCAGGAGCTCAGTTGGTGCTGAGCTCTCGGAGGGGAAGGATGGGCCGGCCTGCAGGGAGCCGAACCAGAGAAGGCAGACCTGAGCTTGCCGAGGGGCCGTTGACCATTCTACCCACCAGGCTTACGGCCCACCTAGCCTCCCTGGGCCGGGCGACTGGGAAGGAAACCCGGAGGCAGCAGACTGGGGAGGCCATTTCAAGGCCTGCAAGTCCCAGAGGTGATGACTGACCGCAGAGCCAGACCCCGGGGAGACTGAGGATCCCATAACCTATGGTCCATGTGAGCTGGAGGAGCTCCCCTCTGCAGAAGAGGAAACCCCCGCAAAGTGTGGACTCCAAGACCTTAAGGAGCTGCCCCTTGCCGAGGGGGCCGATGGGTGCGGACCCCAGGACCTTGAGGAGCTGCCCCTTGCTGAGGAGACCAACAGATGCAGACCCCGGGACCTCGAGGAATTGCCTCTGGCCCCCGAGTCCGGGACGTACCCGGACCTACCCCCAATAGCTGCAGAGGGATTCAGGGAGATACCCCAAGCCAGCTACGAAGGGGACACTGAGGACGCCTACCACTTCTGGAAATAGGTACCCAGACCTGGGGCGGGGAGGAAGTGGCCCAGGGAGGGCTGTGAGTTCGAGATGCCCTGTGCCAGTGTGTTGCGGTCGGGAACCCCGCTGGCCCAGTGACTCTCCTCACAGTCACTGGTAGGGCCCTGGGCTGAGACGCAGTGGAGCAGGTGAGCCTGCATCTCCCTCCCCAACTCCTCTCCCGTGGATCCTGACCAGAGGAAACCACACGGGAATCCCTATCCTCCAGCCGTTGTACTTGCCCGCCCCGCCTGGGGGCCGGGGCCCCCGACTGTGTACTTGCCCGCCCTGCCTGGGGGCCGGGGCCCCCAACTTTGTGACAAGCTTGCGCAGCAAGGGGCCAAGCCAGAAACTGGTGTCCACACAACTGGGAGGGGCGCCTCGCCAGCTAACTCCCCTGGGCACCACCAGCAGGAGGCGCCCTCCCTCCTGGCCAGCGGCCCCAAAAGCTTGCAAATATCTAGTCACGTGACACTAAATGTCTTTTGAAATTGTTTTTATAGCCATGAAAATTGTATCTTACATTTTAGGTTGGACACCTCATCGTGGCATCTTTGCTAGAATTTATTTCTTTGTTTTACAAATAGATAATATTCTAGGATCTTTACTGTGCTTTTTAAGTAATATCCTCTTTTTGGTATGTGTTCACCTTTACAGAAGTAAGGAGTTCTCAGTGTGTATGCATAAGTCACATTAATATTGTGTAAACTACAGTTAGGCTTGAAAGAATTAGATTTTTATTGATAAATGTTGTCAAATGTCAATTTTACCATACATGCATGGAAGAACAGATTTCCATTGACAATCAAAATTTAAAGACAGTAAAAATAAGAAAAATACTTTTTTCAAACTTAAGTTTGACTTAAAGTTTTTTGTTTTGTAAACTCTGATGTGAAGTTGACGCCTTTTGATTATAAAGCTTTAACTTTTATTGAATCTTAACATCTAATATCATTAAATCATTGTTTGAAGTCTCCCATAATTTTACACAATTGTGACAATTTAAAAAAATGCAAATAAAAAGGCATCTAAAAATGCCATATTGAATTTATTTTCCTCCCATTCCATAAATTCCCTCATCTTTGAAGCATCCAAAGTGGGATTTTCTCTCACAAAAGTTAATGTGATAAATCAATTTGTTAGCCTTTAAGTGTCACAGGACTTCTTGCTTGTTTTACTGAACTAGACTAACATGGCTGCCCCTTTGGAATGTGGTAAAGCGGAGCTTCAGTTGAAGCTGCTCATTTTTGCTTCGGAAAGAATTTTCTTTGGATAACGCTGTCAGTGAAAACCACCTGAGTTTTGAGATTAAAGCATAGATTCATCTATTCATAGATTTCCAAGGCCAGAAGGGACTACTGTGGTGATCATTCAGTTTGCCCTCCTGTGTAACATAGGCTGTAGAACCTTCTCAAAATAATTTCTGCTTAGCAGAAGTGTTATAGGAAAACATCTAATCTTGGTCTGTAAACTATCAGTGATGGAGAATCCAACATAACCCTTGATAAAGTGATGCAATGGTCAGTTATCCTCATTGTTAGAGGTTTGCACCTTATTTCCAGTTTGAATTTGTCTGACTTCATCTTCCAGTCATTGGATCCCTTTCAACCTTTCTCTGCTAGACTGAAGAGCTTATTACCAAATATTTGTTTCCCACAGAGATGTTAATATTCTTATAATGAAGCCACCCCTTAATCTTTTTGTTAATCTAAATAGATTGAGCTCTTTGGCTCTATCTTGTCACTATGATGCTAAATGTTGGTCACAGAGGCTATGGATTCTGTGATATAATGTGACCTCACAGAAGAGGTTGGGCATCTGTGATTTATTGATCATGGCCCATGTCTTGTCCTTGACTTTTAATAAAAATACTCATGACAAAATCTTAGCCTTATAAGAAATGTAACCAGGTATCAGGTGATTTGGATCTAGTCTCTCGAATCTGGGATGAAATTTGAATTACTTTGAAATCAGTGCCAAAAGTTCCATTGACTTTAGTAGGGTGGGGATTTAACCCTTGATGATTGATCTTGGACAACTCATTTAACCTTGCAATGCCTCAGTTTTCCCACATTAAATACAGAGATAATAATCACCTCCTTTAAAGGGTTGTTGTGATGCTTACTTCATTGAACTGTAAAGTGTGTTGATTAGAAGATCAAAATTTTCTTCTCATTGCACAGTGAGCTGCATGTGTGTATCTCCACTCTCAAGATGGAAATCATAGAATTGTAGGACTGGAAAGAACCGTGAGAGGTCTTTCAAATTTAGTACCCTGCATAATATATTCTAGAACTGAGTCCCTTTACACTGCCAGAGTGTGCTGTTTCTGTACATATATGCTGCAGAAGTGCCCTCAGAAAACTTGTATGTGTAAGCTTGTCAGATTATACGATACCAAGTGCTTCCACAAAACAGCCTCTTCCCCAGTCTGTTCTAAATTTATTTCCATACAAAATACCTAAAAATAATACGATGCATTTTTTCCCACCTTAACCTGAAAACTCACTGTGCTACCAGAAGACTGTGAAGCCAACTTAAACTTTTGCTCTTGCTTGCAGGATCTGTTGCCTTCTTCACCTTCACTGCCCTTTTGTGTCTCCATCCTACTCCCCTGGTGGGGTGAACCCCTAAAACCCTCATGTTGAATAATCTGTGTGAGGATACTATGGTGATAAGGGTCATGTAACTATCTGCATTTATACTATAATTTCAGGAGAAACACTTGACTTAAGTTACAGGAAGTGATTCTAATGCAGAAGAGCTTCATGGTCCCTATATATTATTGGCATCTTTTCCTGTTTTCTACTACAGGTCAGCTACACAGTGTGCAGTCTGTGGGAGGAGTGGTCTGTCTGGGTATTGTAAAAGGCAGAATAGATTGTGGAAGGGGGACTTACAATACATTTTCCATTTGAATGTGTCAATTTCAACATTGAAACATTTTTCAGAGTTCCATGATGGCCAAGTTCTGAATCTTAGAATCTGAATGTTTTCCTGCTAACTTGCCTGCTGGCTCTATGGTGGCCTTCCTGGTAGATAGCCCTGGAGATGGAAAACTCAGGGTTCCAATGTCTAGGGCAGCTGGCAAAAAGAACTGCCCTGGAAGTGGGGATCCATTCATTATCACAGATTTGGAAATTTTTGGTTTCTGATCGAATTTGGAGCAAAATCAAATCTGGAAATATCTATCTTCACTCAGTTCTACTAAATAATTAGTAGATTAAGTACCAGTAGACAGCATGCACCAATATATAGCACATTTCTTATGCTTTTTAAGACCAGCAAAGCTTCTTGGTGTGCATTGAGAATTGCTTCCCTTGTATGGCAGTTTACATCAGCTCTTAACTCAATCCAGAATCTGTGAAAGTGGAATACTGTTTAATAGAAATGAAACTGATTAAAAATTCATCTTTTTCAATAGTTTGGGGAATACTGCAAGTCTCCTGGCCATGTGTGTTCCTATATAATATCTTTAATATAGCTCTAGCTGGAAAACAAGAATTTCTTTTTATGAATAATGTTGCGGTTTGAGTGCTTGGTTTGTTTCCTCACTAAGATCAAAGCAAGAGTTTCTGAAACTTCTTGTGAGATACCCCTTTCTCAAATACCCCAATATTCTATACAGGGTATTCACCAGAGATATAGGAGACCCAAGCTGAGGTCTGTGCTCTGAATCTGTCACATACATGTGGGTACATTAGAACAGCCAATAGTTTGATGGTTAAAGTGCATATGTCTGGTTTTGGTTTTGGTTTTTTTCCCCCATCCTGAACCTGGGAAACCTTTCAGAGAAAAGTCTCACTTAAACAGGCATTATCTGATGAAACAACATTTTGTAAAAATTTCCCAACCCTCTCTGCTTATCTAATTACTAACTGAAAAACTATCTTATCCTAACTCTCCTTTCTGTTTTTGTGTACAAAAATTACCAATAACGGAGACTTCAAATTAGGTAGTATTATAAATGTTCTCAATTTTATATTGCTTATTACTTTCGGTTGCAAAAATTAGGAGGCCATTTCTGAAATTCTAAGTGACTTGCAAGAGGTCACTCAATTCATCTGTGGCAGGCCAAAAATAGTATCTTCACCGTCTGATTCATAGTCCTGTGCTTCAGCCAGTAGTCATTATACTGGTGGTGACATAATTCAAGTTGAGCAAGTCTAAGTCTAGCACCCCTTTTTTTCTTCTACCAAAGACTCTAATGGGAAAGTTATTTATATAATACACAAAATATCAGGCTATTCAAATTCCCAGGTTACACACAAGTATTTAAAAAAAATTAAATCAAGGCTTGGGGAATAGAGTTCTTTATTTTATGAATTAAAGAGTTGGTTTTCCAACCCTTGAAGGAATTAATGTAATAAGCTTGTTAATAGGTTTTACATAGAGAAAAATTAATGTGCCTTGTTCCTAATTGTTCCCATGGAATCATCTGATCTAGTGTTATATTACAAAATAAATAAAAAGTGACCAGACCCTGGTTTGATGCTCTTTATTATACTTTTCATGATTGGGATGTGAGGGGTTTATTCTCTACTACTTTATACCTCCATGTAGTCATTTTTACTTGTGCAAATTGAGAGTAAAATATCACCACGTAATTTGGTAGCATTTTTGCATGCATTGGCACTTGTGTAGTCATTTATACAAGGTGCAAGGAAATAGAGAATTCAAGTCACAGATTTTGTGATCACCCTTTCCCCTGATGTATACCTGTGATATTTTCTCTTAGTGAACAGTTACATGCTGTAGAATTACAAAATGTTCCTAAGCCTATGAGGTTTTTTTTAGAAAAATCATAGGCCAGTAAAAACATGAAGATGAGCCAACCCTGCTTTCCTGATATCTTGCACCACCTCTTCCTATCCTCTCTAATTCTTTAAGCACAAGAGCTGCATGATTTTACAAATAAGACCAAAAAAGGACAAATGTATCTTCTGTTCAGTGGTTCTACACTCATCTCTTTCAATTTTAGTGCTGTACTGGGAAAGCCAAACTTGTGTACTCCATTTAAAATATAACTGCAAGACTGTTGCTATAGTATTTTTAGCCTTGACTCACTCACAGCATGGCATGCTTCACAACTGAATATAGCTCTATCTAGAGGCAAGAGTCAGATTAGCAGGCAGATAGATTTCTACTCTGTCTCTGAAGGCTTTTTTGAAGAGTTTTACACCCAGACATAATAATGCTACTGAATCAATGAGTATGTTGACCCTGGAGACTTAGATCAACTTAACCTTCCTTAAGTTGGCCTAATGAAAACAACATTTATATTTTGAATTTAAGTTGCCTTAGGCGTGTGTTTAAATAGACTTAATAACAATACCTGGGAAGATTGACTTAATGCTTAAATTGACCTTATTAAGTTGACTTAAGCAAGTGTATATGCGGATTAGGCTTAAGTCAGCTTAATTGGCCTCCAGGCTCCCCCCAGAGTTCCTGGCCACTGGGAAGAACCTGCCCTGGCCAGCCACAGGGCAGGACAAAGCCCTGCCCACCCTACTTCCCAGAGCTGGCCACTGCTGCTGTCTGCAAGCATGGAGACAGAGAGCCAGTGCTGGAAGCAGGCCTCGGCATGGAGCCACCAGAAGATCCTGGATCTTCTGGACAGATGGGGGGATGAGGCTATGCACTCCCAGTTGCAGGGCAGCCTGGCAGAGAAGGGGCACATATGGGAGATGCAGCAGGTCTTGGTGAAAATCAAGGACCTCTGCCAGTGCTATCAAAAGGTCTAGGAGGCCATGCTCTGAGTGGGAGCAGTCACCACCAGCTACTGGTACTACCAGCAGCTGGATGCCTTCCTGGGGTGGAAAAGCAGCACCACACCCATAGACTCCTCTGAGCCCCCCTCCTTGATGACGACCAGGAGGAGAGCTTGGTGAATGAGAATGTAGTGCTGGACCAGGGGGACACCAGAACCTAGCTGCAAGGCACCACACCAGCCCCAGAAGCTGCCAGCCCAGAGCTGTTCCCTGCCCCAACACTGGACCTGGGAATGCAGGAGGAGGCTCCCTCCACCCAGGATGACCCAGGCAAGGCAACATTGCACCAGACCCCAGTCCACCTGCCAGTGAGTACTCTGCCCTTTAGGCATATCAGTGCGGGCATGTGGCCCAGAGACTGCAGGGGCATAGGGCCTGGGGAAAGGCAGGGTCCCTGTTGGGGTTGGGGGGGGGCACAGAGGCTCTCCCATGGGTGCAGAGGGGCTGGGGATTTTGTGGCTGGGGGCACCTGGAGCCAAGTGGTCCCAATGGGTCCCCTAGCAAGATGACCCCTTGATGCTGCTCACTGAGGAAATGTACCCTCAGTGTGTCCTGCAGCAGCACCGCTCATCTCTGGGCCCATTGCATTGGTGGCAGGGTGTCATCAGGCTTCTGGAACTCATAGGCTAGTCGTTTGGCTTTGGCCTTCCAGATGTGGGGGACCTGTTCCCTCTGCAGCTCACACAGGTTGTGCAGGATACAGGATGTGTTGACAACCTCTGGGATGGGCATCTCACCAGGCTGCAGGCAGGTCAGGGTGTCGCTCCAGTGTACCTTCAGCTGGCTGAAGGCACACTTGATGACCGTTCAGCAGCTGTTGAGCCTCCAGCTGTAGAGGTCCCTTCTGGAATTTAGGTTTGCCATGCAGGGCTGTTTCAGACATGGCAGCAGGGGGTAGGCAGGATCCCACAGGATGATGATGGGCATCTGCATGTCCCAAAGGGTGAAGGTGTGCTTGGGGAAGAAGGGGCCCACGTGCATGTGCCTGGTACAAGCCAGAATTATGCAGGATGTAGGCATCATGTGCCTTCCCTGACCAGACTGCACAGATGTCAGGTTAGAGCCCTTGATGGTTCACAAGGGCTTGTGGGACTTGAGTGGTAGCCCTTCCAGTTGGTGTAAGCTGCAGCCTGATGGTCCAGGGCTCAGATGGAGATGTGGGTGCCATCCATGATGCCCCCACAGTTTGGGACCTGACATCCAACAAAGCTGTTCAGGATATCCTGTAGGTTGCCTGGGATGATGATGTGGCTGGGCAGGACCCTGTTGATGGCCCTGCAGACTTGCCTCAGGACAGCCCCCACCGTGGACTTGCTGATCCCAAACTGGTGGGCTACGGTGAGGTAGGAATCTAGGCTTATCAGAGTCCAGAGGGCAATAGCCACCCACTTTTCCACAGGCAGGGTGGGTTGGAGCCGGGTGTCTGTGTGCTGCAGAATGAGGGTGAGCTTCCTGACAAGCTTGAGGAAGGTGCTCTTTCTCACAAGGAATTTCTGTAGCTACTGACTGTTGTCCCAGATGGTGAGGACAGCCTGGTCCCACCAGTCACTGCTGGTTTCCCATGCCCAGAAGCAACGGGGCACCATCAGAATGAGCACAGCAGCTGCCAGGTTCAGCATGGTGATTGGCCTGTCCCCGCACTGGTGGTTGCCCTGAGGAGCCTGCTCCAGAGCTGGAGAAGATTGGCCAATACCTGGCCGCTGTTGAGCGCCTCGCTGACGCAGTGCTGGGGCACTTTGTGGTCCATGACCTCCTTGGGCTCCATCTTGCCAGGTATAATGGGGAGGGTTCTGTGGTCACTTCCTGTTTTATAGGAGCAGCCAGGGGAGGGGCCCTTCTCTGGTGCAATGTGGGACAGCTACCCACCAGGCACCACTGCTCAGGCAACCTAGCACCTGCCAGTGTGGATGTGGGCAGTCCACAGGAATTTTGAATGCGAACACCCTGAGTTGACTTAACAATGTTGACTTTAAGTCAACTTAAAGTAGATGTTAAATCAACCTAACAGAGCCTCCCATGTAGACATACCCAAGAAACGCACGATAAAACTTTACATTATTCAACTTATTCAACTCATGTGTGCTTCCATGAAAACGTCCTCTACCAATCTTTCCTCAAGGGAATTTTAAATTTCCTGAAAGCTGATTTTTTTGGATACCTAGATACTCCAAACAGTTTACAGTTCAAATGGATAAGACTAAGGATGAGAAGGGAAAATGAGATGCAAAATTATTTGCTGGAGGTCTCTGAACAAGTTTTCGTTCAAGATAGGAATAGAATGCAGATCTTCTGATTCCCAGTGTAGCACCACATTCACATGGAAATCCTTCCATTCCTGGACAATAATGGACCAGCTATGTTCATCATTTAATCTTTGAAGCTATACCAGAGAGAGATTGGTCATGATAAAACTATCATCCTTTATAAACAATTGCTTTCTAGAATGACTGTAGTTTAGTTGCCTGTAGTGTTACTGTGGTATGGTAACACATGGCAGAAAGGCACGTTGATAGCAATCATTGTAAGAGCACAGACTTTTACTGATCTGATTTTTTTTTTTTATCTGGCTCTTCATCAGGGCAATCCAGGAAAGACACAAAGAACTGGATTTTGTGCTTTTTGGAACACATTCTCAGACAATATCAGATCTCAGTGTAACATATTAGTAACCAGGTGTACCCTGATGGTTGACTTTCATCAAAGAATTTTTTAAAGTGTTGGCTCATTGATGTGCTTGCTAAGACCATTTCCATAACTGTCAAACTTTGCTTAAAAAAGCACAAGTGTGCAGTGTGCATAGCCTAAATAAGAAAACAAGTTTAGCCCGCCAATCACTCATACACCATAATAAATCTTTTGTATATGAAAACACCTCTTTTAGTAGAACCAATCACCATTCTCCTGAAACTTGGAGAGCAGGCAATAACAAAAAAAAACCAAGGAGTTTTGTGGCACTTTAAGACTAACAGATTTATTTTTCGCATGAGCTTTCATGGGAGAAAATCCCCCTTCATCAGATGCTTCGAAGATGGGTCTGATGAAGGGGGATTTTCTCCCATGAAAGCTCAAGTGAAAAATAAATGTTAGTCTTAAAGTGCCCCACGACTCCTTGGTTTTTTTGCTGGACTAGACTAACACGGCTATCCCTTTGGAAACAGGCAATAACAATCTACAGGGATTAATGACCTCTCTCTTTTCTAGTCAATGGACATGAACATAGCCTAAATTTCCTCATGTGATAAATAAATCTGTTAGACTTTAAGTACCACAAGACTCCCTGCTTTTTTCCCCCCTAAATTTCCCATTCTTCTCCAAACTAACATACATATTCAAGGCTACATTAAATCCGAAGTCCTTTATATTTTAAGTCCTTAATAGGCCTACGAGACATTCAAGTGAAACTAAACCAAGAGATTTCCTTAAAATTATCTTTTTATTGGGGGTTTACCATGGATTTAGGTGACCCTCAACTCTGCCTCCAGTTTGTTAGCTATTGCATTAGTGATGCTTATCAAAGAGATGCTGCTGATTTTAAATAGTTATAAGTGGGCAACTGACTGATTAAAAAAAAATAGTTTTTAGGGTTAAATCCTAATTAACTGCATATAAAGCTTTAAGTGTCCCTTGTCAGCCTACTGCTGACCAGAAGCAATAGTGGAATCTTTTTTTTTTTTTACTTGCTTTGACATGTTTAGGTTTTGATTTTTCAGAGATGCTGAGTCTCACAATTCTCAGTGGGTTGAAGTTGTGAATTACTTCTTGCATCTATTAGCAAGAGTATGGTAAGCGAGACACAAGAAGTAATTCTTTTACTCTATTCTGCTGAGAAGGCCACAGCTGGATTATTATGTCCAGGTCTGGGTGGCACATTTCAGGAAAGAAGTAGACAAATTGGAGAAAGTCTAGAGAAGAGCAACAAAAATGATTAAAGAGCTAGAAAACACAACCTGTGAGAAAAGATTAAAAAAACAAAAACAAAAACTGGGTTTGTTTAGTCTGGAGAAGAAAAGCCTGAAGGGAGACATGCTAACTGTTTTGAAGTACATAAAAGGATGTTCTTGGGACCCTCTGAGGATAGAACAAGACTCACTGGGTTTCAAAAGCAGCAAGAGAGATTTAGGGTGAACATTAGGGAAAAAGTTCCTAACTCTCAGGGTAGTTAAGCACTGGAACAAATTGCTTAGGGAGATTGTGGAATCTTCATCATAGGTGATTTTAAAGAACAGGTTAGAGTCAGGGGTATCAAACTCATTCAATGTGGGGGGCCATATTGGAGGGCACGGCACCTGTCATGGATCATGTGTCCACACAGGCTCCCCAACCCCTTCCTATTGTGCAGGTCCTGGACCCCCCTTCCCCTGCTTGGTATCTCCCAGATGCCCTTTCTCCTTCCTTTTCCACTTCACCTACCATTCTGGCAGCAGGCAGTCAGTCTCAGTCACAGCCACAGGCAGGCTGGGCTCCTGCCTCCCCCCAACCCACTCAATGTCAGTCATTCAGCATGGTGCCCTTTGGTTAGCTTAGTCCTGGCTGGACTTCGATTGGCTCATTCCCACTGTTTCCTTTTCTTATTTGTGATTCGTGCAATGTGCAGTCAATCAGATTAGCATGCCAGCTGGCTGACAGGGAACAGTAGGGGTGAAGGATGGTGCAGTGGTTCTTTGGGAGCTGGCTGAGACTCTGATTCGCAGACCACAGTAGAGCTGAGCTGGGATTCACTGGAGTGCTTTTTTTGTTCCCCTGTGCTCTTACTCACTCACATGATCCAAGTGACAAGCATACTTAGCTCTGTTCTGCCAGGGGCAGACTGTCTTTTTGCTGTTCGCTGCTACTGCAGATAGCTCACAGGCCCAGCTCAGGCAGCAGCTTCATGGGCTGGATCAATGCCCTTAGTGTACCAGATCTGGCCCATGGGCTGTGACTTTTACACCCCTGATAAATGCCTACCAGGAATGATCTAGTTATTACTTCATCCTGTCTTGAGTGCAGCAGTCTGGGTTAGATACCTAGCGAGGTCCCTTCCAGTCCTACACTTCTGACTCTCAGCACCTCTGAAAATCAGGCCCTTCTTTTTGGCTCTGATAACACAGAGAAAGTTCAAAGAACGGAGGAAGGACTGTAAATACTGCAAGTAAATATCATGAATTTTTGGTTTTGTTTTTACATAAGATTCAAGTCTTGCCTTTCGATTAGTTCCCTGGTGAGCATTCTAGTGAGTTATTTCAAATATGAAATTCACATCCCCTGCTTTGAATGGATGTGGACCATGGTCCCATGCTGCTGAGTCAGGAAACCTTAGTGCATCAAATAGAGCAGCCCTTACTAGAATTGAATTTGTGTTTTGTGTGTTTAAGACATGCTTTTTTCAACAAGCGGTCATTCGGTGGTAACACTTCTAAAGCCTACTCAGCATGAATGATAGTCCCAAATACGTCCATAAACTTTCTGATGTTCAAGGTAGAGTATGTTAACCTTTTATACTAATGACCTTCAAATCCCCTTTTCTGAATCAAGACATCCTTTTCAGGACAAACAATTTGCCATGAGTACCTGTGTAAGTAATTGGGATGAACATGGTCTTCTGCTTATAAGTGTTTCCTAATAAAAATATAGGAATTGCCACACTGAGTCAGACCCAAGGTCTAGCTAGCGCAGTATCCTGTCTCTGACAGTGGTCAGCACCAGATGCTTCAGAGGAAGATGTAAAAATTGCAGTAGACAGATGTGGAACAATTTGCCCCCCACATTCTCATCCTGATCTCTAATAGTTGAAGATTGGCTTACACTCTGAAGCATAACAAACAAGAAGTCCTGTGCACTTAAAGACTAACGAATTTATTTATCACGTAAGCTTTCATGGGAGAAAATCCCACTTCATCAGATGCTTTGAAGATGGGAGAATTTACGGAATGGGAGGAAATAAATGTAGTGGAGTATAAGTCATGGAACCAGGTCACTCCATAACAGCAAATCAGTGTGACCTGGTCCCATGATTTACAACTCCCCTGCATTTATTTCCTCCCATTCTATAAGTTCCCCATCTTCAAAGCATCTGATGAAGTGGGATATTCTCCCATGAAAGCGCATGTGATAAATAAATTTTAGTCTTTTAAGTGCCACAGGATTCCTTATTTGTATTCCTGAACTAGACTAACATGGCTGCCCCTTTTGAACTCTGAAGCATGAAGTTTCAAATCCATTCCAAATATTTTATTATATAACCCTGAATAGTCTTGATATTTGTAAAAAACATCAATTTCTTTTTTTAAAATATTATTTTCTTACCTCAGTGAGTTTCATAGTTTAACCATGTGATGTGTAGTAAAAGTGCTTTTTTGTCACTTTTGAATTTCCAATCGTTTAATTTTATCACCCATCCCCCTGTTCTTGTCTTAGAACAAATCCCCAATCTACCTTCCTGTGAACATTTATCTACCTGTTTTCATCAAATTACACACTAAGCTATATTACGACACCATAAGAAAGGTTCTTGTGTTTACTACAGGTATGTGGTCACTTTTTATAGTTATTCATTTTTGTCCTTACTCTGAATATAGCAATTCATGCATTAGAAATGGGGGGGGGACTACCCTTGGCTTTAGCCTTGCCTCAACTTTGACGTATTTGTCAGTGACAAACAGCCTATGTGTATAAGGCCTATGCAGATAATCTAAGGAAGCAATCCCACTGGAGGGTGGAATCTTCTGAGCATCTGTGAAGCTACTCGTGGTTACTGTTGTCCCTCACTGTGTTTTAAAACAGTGGATCTATTGTTTCTGTCCTTGTCCTTTTACACTCTCCAACTTTCATCTATGCTGCTGCAGACCCCTATGTGTAGAGACTATGGATATGTCTACATGAGAAATGTTAGTGTCACAGCTGTAGTGTTTCATCTGTGCTACTGTACTGACATAGTACAGACAAGTACTACAGCAATGGAAGGGGTCTCTCTATTCCTATCATAAATCCAGCTCTCCAAGAGGTAGTAGCAGCTAGGTAGTTAAAATTCTTCTATCAGTTTAGGAGTTTCTGCAATGATCTTAAATCAACTTAATTACATCATACAGGGCATGATACTTTCACCCCCCAGAACCATATAGTTAAGCCAACTATATTGTTGTATGGTAGATCAATCTTCTAGTAAGAAATGTTAAATTAAAGAGAGAGGAGAATATCCTGCCGCAATGCCTCCTATTATAACAAAATAGTGATTGGAGTCACAGTTTGGGTGGAAAATATGTTTATAAGCAGATGGAGTACCTGATAACACTTTCCCTCTACAATAAAGGCTCCAGATTATTGTTTGAAGCCCTTAGGTCTTCTGGAACCAGCCCTAAGCATGTCAAGTTTTTCTGTTCTTTGCATTTGACTTCATCACAAAGCTAACTTCTCTCCTTGGGCTGACAGAAAGTGTAACCTGTGTTGCTTAAGTATTTGGAAACTACTTTTTTGGTGGTCATCACATTGATTTCAAATTTTCCCTTAGAAATCCCCCCCTCCCCCGGTCCTCACCTAAGATTAGTTATACAAATTATTCCTTCTGTATCTTCCTGAATTTCTCTTCAGGAAGCATACTAATCTGAACTAGAAGAGCTGATGAGCAGAAAGGTAATATTTCTATCCCCCAAATCATTTTTTTTTACTATCATACCCTAAAATAGATACCCACTGTGTTTTCATGTACAGCCTGTCCTTTAAGTGGTTCATATATAGATGTTCTATTAGACATTCCCTATCCAGAGCGTTTGTAGATTCCCACAGGTAGTAGGGCGTGTCCTTCCAGGGGGCCATGGTGCCACACCTCCCTTGGTACCTCTCTCCTAAATCAAAATAGCAAGTCCTGTCCATGGACATGCTATTTTGATTTGAGTTTCTAGCGGGGACCTGTTAAATCGATTTAACTTAAATCAATTTAATGATTTTTATATCAATTTAATTAAATTTATATAAGTTAAATCTATTTAACTGTGTAAGTGTGGACATAGCCCTTGTGAAGTAATTTTGGTTCACAAAAAAGATCTTGGATGGAGAAAAGAGAATGCTAACAGTGTACAGAAAATCTTTAATTTCCTTCAGCTATCTGCCTGTGAATCTAGGAGTAAGAAACATATCCATCTATGTGGGTCTTCTGTAGAAACAGCAAAAAACACTGAACCCTTCCAGTGCTTGCTCATTTAACAGAGGCTTCTTGGGATGACATAGTTGACATAGACTGAACAAATTTCTATATTGGCCTAGAAGATTTAATAATTGGGTATTAAATTTTACATAAGTATGTCTTCTTTGGATACATGGGTAAAGGACTTTTAGAAATGTCATCCATAAACATCTATGCATAATTTATTATTTTTATAATAGCCAATGGGCTTTATGGGCTTGAATCTTCTTTCCTCCACCAGTTTTACACTCCATTGATAGTCATATTATAATGGTTTTAGGTGGGGGAACAGAATGTAGAATAATACACACTAATTTTTTTTTCAGTTAATGTGTTTGAGAGGTTTGCTGTTAGTTAACTGCATTATGCATTGTGAGATAGAAAATGAGATTTAAGCACAGCAGATGGTGCCAAGTAAGAGCTGTTACATATGGTCTGCTTATACTGAATCAACCCCAGTCATCCTTTTCAGCCTTCCTAAGGTTTATCAGTGTTGTGCAGCTGTTGCCTCTACTGGAGAAAGTGCCAGCAAGCCATAATGAGGTTACAGTGAACTCTGAAAAATAAAAACTTTCAAAGGAAAATTACAGAGCACTACAGTTGAAACTTCAGTCACTGTTGTTGCTTATTTACATAGTATTATCCTCAACTTCTTTGCATTAGGATTTTTACTTTGAAAAATTGTCCTTTCTCTGGAATAAACTCCAAGACTGGGTCTGTTTTCTCTTTGGAACTATCACACTGATAAGTTTTAAGGAAACCAAAATATGAGACTCTCTCTAATTGCTGGTTCACCTTGGGCACAAAAATAAAGAGAACCCTCATGGGCGTTAGTCGTGCCAAACCAGAAGTACCCATCACCTTTTACTAACAGAAAAATACTTGGCTTTTTAAAATTACTTCTACTGTATTACATGCAAATCACATGTATGCCTATGTTTAATAATCAAATATGTGTTAGAATGGTTATATTCTTTTAAAGATGAAAGACTTTTTAATGTTCAGTCACATGTAAGAAATCAATTTATAAGAAGTCATTTTGATTGCTAGATTGAAGGGCAGAGGAGGCTGTTTGGCACTGACTTCACTTTGACCAAAGAAAGTTGCAAACAATTTCATTGGGTCCCTCTTCCTTCATCTCTCATCTACCATCTGCCAGCCTTAGTCCTGTGAGCGTTTATGCCCCCAGTTCCTGGGAGCTGTGGTGAGACAAAAATTGAAGTCAAATTCAGCCTTGTTTCCAGTAAGTTTCAAAGTTGTTTCTTCTGTGCTTCAGCTGTGGCTGGCATACTCAGAATCAGCATCACGGTGCCAGTCACACAAACACCGCAAGTGCTTTAAAGTTTTTTCCAGCTATGAAATAGAGGATTCATTTCCTTTGGCCACTTTTGAAGTACACCAAAGTCTTTTCTAGCCTGTGTAGCTTAACTAAAGTCTCAGGAGCGGGAGTAGAAATAGCAGCCCATGCTCTTGAAGTTTTCTGGGCCTGAATCTCCCCTCATGCCACTTCCACACTGTTGTACGTCCATTGACTTCAGAGAAGTTATTTTTGATTTATACCAATGCAAGGGACAGAAAATCAGGTCTGTCACCTTTTATAGTACATCCTTTAAGCAGAAATTACTTTTGATCTTGTTGATCAGCTACAATTATGATCGAGATTCCCTTCCCCCAAAAGATTTTAATTACATTTCTTTTTGGAGAAATTCAGCTTTCTCCAAGATGAAAGATTGTTCATGTCTAAGACCCTGTCTACACTACAGGCTTAAAATGCAAATTATATCGTCACAGATAGTATATAACTTCTGCACATGCACCTTTGGCTATGTCTACGTTAGCTTAACTTAGTTCAGACTTGCATGTCCAAACTAAGAAGTTCAAGGTTAGTTCAAACTAACCTCAGCTTAGTTTGGACAGGTCTTCCCCATGCTAAAATTCGAAATAAGCATGGAAGTCCAAACTCACATTGGTACTAGCCAGTTTGGACTAAGCTTTCCCTATTCCGAACTTTAGCTTGAGCTAGGCATGGGCAGGACCTGAACTAAGGCTTAGTTTGAACTAAAAAGTTCCTGGTTAGTTCAAACTAACACAAAGTTAGTTTGAATTAACCTCAAACTGCTTAACTCAGACTTGCAAGTCCAAACTAAGTTTGGCTAATGTAGACAGAAAAGATTACTTTTCCACGGTTATGTAAGATTCCAGTCTTGTGTAATGGTCATCAGAGATGCTTAACTTACATTAGTGTTGACTGATCACAAAAGGTGCCTGATACTCACATGTTTAAAAATGCAGGATTGTGGAGAAAATGCAAGCAGGGACCTATCCTGGAAGATTACTGTTAGAGATGCAGAAATGCCAGTAGTGGTCGTGAGGGACCCAGCCTCCTTGTTCACCAGGTGCATGGAGCCATACATCAGCAACTGTGACAAGGCAAAATTCAGCTGCTGGTTCAGCCAGTGTAAACTTGACTACTCGATGTGTTGGTTTTATTGGTAGATTGAAAGAACACTGCAATGTTTGCTCAGAAGATTGGACTTCAGTGAGAAAAATATGCCACTGGACTGGTCATAGGTGGCCATTGTGTCCTGCATGTTATTTGTGGGGAAAGCGGGGGGGGGGGCATGAGTTATGTTGTTTCTGTGGTGGAAGGTAGAGATGGAGCAGCTGTCTGCCACATTTCAACAGCCAAACACAAGGTCTATTAAAAAAAGCTCAGTGCAGAGCTAATAGGCCTTTCACAATCCACAGTAGTAATGTAGTTATGTAATGGGCTGCTCTAACTGGGACCGATTAGGTATGACGAAGTGCCTGGTGTTCATGTGTTTTGCCACTGATCCAATGAGTACAGTACTTTTGTCCTGTAAAATAATACATAATGGGAGCAGTCACTCACGCTATGCATTCTGCGGCACATGATGTGAAATAATATAGATTATTTTTTACTTTGCACCAAATTAGTGCAATAAAAAACACAAGGGCACTAAAACTATTGAAATTAATTGAACAGCGCTTACCCATCTCCATTTTAGCTACATGTACTCTAAACAGGGAGCGCCATGGTTGCTGTACATGAAGCTGTGGTTGTTTTCTTCAGTCCCCTGGTGGGGGTGGAAGCAGAACCAGATGCCTTGTCATATATAGAATAGAATCATAGGGTTGAAAAAGGCCCTCATGAGATCATCTAATCCAACCCCTTGGGGTTTGAAACCTGGACTTTCTGCATGTAACACAGACATGCCAGCCACTACACTATAAGTGGGGGGTTGTAGAAGGTGCTAAAATGGAGTTCCCTAATGGCTGCAAAGGGAGATGCGCTTGTGATTGTTACACTTGTAGGTTAACAAGAACCTGCAGCATTTAAGTTTTGCTCCTGGAAAATCCCCCAGCTGACTCTTAAACCTTTTTCCTGTCTGTTCTTTTCCTCTGTACATTGCTTGCATTGTTCACCCTTCAGGCTCTCTGTTAACAGTCAAATACAGCATTAGTGTGCAGGATCTCACTGACCATATCCTTTGATGTCCTCTTCTAGTCTCCTCCTTATCGTCAGGCATTCTGTGGCTGTGGAGGGGGAAGCTTTCAAGCCATAACAGCTGCAACTACAGAAGTATCATTGTATTTAAACAAGCAAGGAGTCCTGTGGCACTTGAAGACTAACAAATTTATTTATCACATGAGCTTTCTTGGGAGGAAATCCCATTTCGTTGCAACAGAAAGTGAAACTTAAGTTTAACAATTCCCTTCCCTTTCTCCCCTAGAGTTTTAAACAAGGCATGATTACCTTGTTTAAAGCTTTGGCATGTCTGAGGCCTGGCACTATTTTTTCACAGCCAGTGGTGATATTACCTGATATCTTGCTGCTGAGGGTAACAAAGGCAGAGAGATCACAGCTGCTGCTGACATTCCAAAGCTGGTTGGGTCCATAATTCTGCAATGGGGTCTTCATGGACAGGTGTGGAGAAGCAAATGAAGACATAAGGCTGCCATCCTTAGAAACAGATTCACCAGTAGGCTGAGTCAAGGCAATCTGTATCAACCTAACTTTGTTGTGAGAGTAGGTTTACGTTTATTCTGGACATTGAGATGCCAGGAAGTACCATCACATTTCTTGATTTTTCTAAGTATTTCAGTGTCAGTCTACATCTAACTTGTCTTTTACTATCTCTGCAATCTGTACCTTTTTTTTTTTTTGTTACATCATGCTCTGTAGACTTGATCTTACTGTTCAGGGCTTGAGCTTTAGTTATCTATAGAAATCTCTCCAATTTCCTTCTCCATAAGGGAGATAGCAGAACAGAGGGTATGTTGCTTGAAATATTCCATTCAAGCATTTCCCAAACTGAATGGCCTACTATGAATATTCTATATAATTATACCAGGTTCTTGGTTTAAAGGGACTGTGGTGCTGTTTTAGTTTTTTATGTCAATTGAACATATTTTGCTACTCCAGATTGACCACTATAGAGACCTTAGAAACATTGAGAACATGCTACTGAACCTGAAAACAAACAAACAATAAAAGCACAAGATCTAAATTGCTTTGCAATACTTAGGTGGATATGGAGGAACTCAATCGAAGTCTAACGGGAGTTTGCAACTGACATCCAGGGGGGCCATAATTGGACCTCAGGTATCTACATCATAAAACCAAACCAATTTAATTTTTTCTGGCAGTTGTTAGAGAGATCAAGGGCTCAGGTCATGATCTACTTCTGAAGTTGACGGGACAAGAGCTGGGATCTGAATAGCTTTAGTGAGTCACTTTTATGCAGTGGTGCATTAGGCTATGCCTACAATGGCAAATTAGTCCATGTCTACAGTAGACTTTGCCTAGTTTGAACTAAGAAATTGCTTAGGTCAAACTAGGCAAAACTTAGTTCAAACTAGTTTGGACTTAAAACTAGAACTTTTAGTTAAAATTAGCACAATGTAGACACCTTAGTTTGAACTTAAAAAGTTAAAATTAAGCAGTTAGTTTGAACCAACTCCAGTTTCTGGTTCAAACAAACTTTTAGTTTGAACTAGTTAGCGTGGCTAGTTTGAACTAAAATGCTGTGGTTAGTTCAAACTAACCTGCAGTTGGTTTGAACTAACTGGGAGCTGCTTAGTTCAGACTAAGGAAGGCTGAATTAAGTTTTTTTTCTGATGTAGGCATAGCCTTAAAGACTATGTTGGAATTGCAGGTTACTGCTTAAGGAGACAGAAACCAGATCCAGGTAGGTGGGTCTGGCTTCCTGACTAGAAGGCTCTATAGCAAAGCACATACTGGCAAGCTAGAGGGCTTTGTAGGAAAGCATAAAAACAGATAGCCAGTTTGTAGACAGACAACAGAAGTAAGGTGTGGTGAGTTGTGCCTCTTTGGGTTCATGTTCACATCACAGTTGTCTCAAGATGTAACTCGAGTATTACCTGTAACTCAGCTCCCATGCACACACAAATCCCTAGCTTGAGTTAAGTAGTTCTTTAAGCTTTAGCTAATCAGTCCATTGTTGATCAGTTGGAGGTTGAGTGATGGTGATGCTTGAGCTAGTTATGCAGAGGGAATGAAACAGCTTGAGTAACTCTTTAGCAGCTAATACCATCATTCTGATGATCCAATCACTTAGTATAACTCCAGTGTTGATCTTCAGTGTGATCACCCTTACTACAGTGAGGCTAGCTCGAATGCAGCTAATTCAAATGTGCTAACTTCACAGTGGCAGTGAGGACAAGAACGTTGTTGTAATTGTTTAGTCTCCTTTGTGTGTCTCTGTATTGGGGTTCTTGTATATTCTGAACTCTAAGAAATAAAGTAATGTTGAAGACTTTTTATGCAAAGTTATTTTACATTTTTATCTAATATCTGTTTGTATGCTGTGAAACATAACAGAATCAAGAAGTCAGGCTGGGCAACTGAATTGGTCTCATCCTTTGATGCATACACTCCTCTTCTCTGTGATCTGCCTGTCCTATGGATAAACAGTGGATTTCAGTCCCCATTCCAGAAGGTCTGTTAGAGTGCAGTACAACCAGCCAAGATGTTGGAACTTCAAATGTTCTTCCAAATTTATTCATGAGAGGTAAGCTAGGGAGACCCAGTCAGTGTATATATACTTATTCTCATTGCATTGGTTTGTAGAACCATTTAAAAAATTTAGCCAACAATAAATCTGTTTTGATTTAAATTCTGTTTGTTAGGATTTTTTGCTAACCAGATGATAATGCATTGTAACCGGAACATTCCCTATCTTAAATGGCCTTTTATTACAGGACGGGGGTTGGCTGCACCACCCATTACTAAAGGCTGCCCAAACCCATCAATTATAAGACCTTCAATTGATTATAACTTAGCTTAACTTTAACCATTTTTACTGAAATTTTCTGTCAGCTGTCTTTAGGAGATAGTCTGTTTTTTAAGTACAACCACAGTGGTTCAGCCATTTCTGAGAATAAAGTTAGGGAAAAGGTATTGTTTTTTCCTCGTTTTAATAAAACTATAGGGCTGTGTCCACACTTAGGCAGTTAAATTGATTTAAGTTAAATCAATTTTAACAAGTCCTCACTAAAAACTCAAACTGAACACATATGTCCATGGACAGGACTTGCTAGTATGATTTAGGAGAGGGGCACAATGGGAGGTGTGGCAAGATGGCCCCCTAAAAGGGCCATGCCCCCATCCAGTATATAGAAATAGGACAGCACCCTGGGAAGGAGAAGGGCAAAATGTTTAATCAAAACAACAGTTCAATTGAAATAACACATCCACATAGCGTTATTTTGAAATAAATTTGGATTTAACTGTCATTTTGATATAACACTCAGTTTTATTATATTGAAATGATTTTCTTTATTGTGGGATAAGAGAGCTCCTTATCTCAATATAAGGAAACGTAGTGTGGACCTGCAATCTTTTAAATTGAAGTAATTTGCATTATGTTGATTTAAAGGTGGTTTGTATGGACATACCTAGAAGCTTTTTCTTTACAAAGCTCTAGCATCCCTGTGCTTTGGATCAGTGACTTCAGTATTTGGCAAGGTGGTGGCCTTTGTGTCAAGGATTTGCTTTTTGCCATGTCCACTTAAAACTGTCCACATGTGGCCAAATTATAAATACTTGGAAAATCTCAGTTTACACATGTTCCATAGCTTCTTACTAACTTGGATTTCTGAAGATTTTGGCTTGCCTGAGTGTATTTGAGCCTTTCAAATCCTAGTGCTTACCAGAGTTGCGTGTGGCATCCCCACAGAGCACACAAACATGTTTGAACTCAGGGCTATGGTGCTGAAACTGGACTTTTTCTGCAGCAGGATCCTGTCTTTTCTATGCTCTTAACGAGCTACCTCCTTCTCCCTGCCCGCTGGCACCCAAATAGCATGAAGGAGACAGCTGCCTGGCTGAACTGCAGAGGGGACAGAAACTGGGCCAAGGGAAAAACAAAAAGAATAGCGTGGGGAAAAGCAATCTGGTGAGACTGTGGAAAAACATAGTGGATGTTGGACAGGGTACCTGGGACTTGGAGATGTGTTGGGGAAGAGGAAGAGGTGGAACTAGGAGCCAGGGAGAAAGGATGCTGGGACATGGAGCTAATGAGGGAAATTGGTGGACTGGGAGCCAGCAGTGCTGGGAGGAACCTGAGATTGAATGAGGAACTGGAGGGAGCAAGGAAACTGACACCAGCTGGAAATGGAGACTGAGCAGGGGATGCAAAGACATGAAATTTTTGAGTGGGGGGAGACTGGATGGGGAACCTAGGATTTACAGCCAGTTTAGTGGGTGATGAGAAGAGAGACCAATCAGCTGGGGAGCCAGGAAACTGAAACAGAGGATAAGGACACTGGGCCTGGGTGCAGGGAGAGGGAAGCATGAGGGAGGGAGGAGGGGTTATGGATTGGTAATCGGGCCCACAGGAAGAGATTAGGGTTGTCTTGGCAAGAAGAGTGAGCCTGGGATGAGAAACCTGAAGAATAGAGACTGGTACTGGGTAGACAAGAAGGATTTGCTGAGATGGGGACAAGAAACCCGCTGAGAAAAAGAAATATGACAGGACTGGACAGGGACAGATTGAAGGGGCTAGATCAGAATGGCTTAAGCTTAGGGGAACAGATAGGCTATGTCTACACTTCCCAAACTTAGCTAGAATTCGTTAATTTGAAGTAATGAGTTTGAATGTAGTTTGAACTATATTTAAACTTATTAGTTCAAATTAACAATGTGGACTAAGGTGAATTACAGTTAATTTGGCTTAGCCCAGTTTGTTAATTTGAACTAACTACCCTTAGTTCAAACGAACAAAGTAGACTTAAATGTCCACACTGTGCCAAGTTCGAATTAAGGATCAAACTAAGGGTTTAGTTCGACCTAAAGGGTAGGTTTTACTAATTTGAACTAATCTTTCATTAGTTCAGATTAAGGATTTCCTTAATCTGAACTAATGAAAGCCTAATGTAAACATACCAGAGTTTATGATCACTACTAGAACATACTCCCTTTACGGGCCTGGGATGGAACCCTGGATTCTTGAGTCTCAATATCCCTCTGGAGTTAGCAGATATATCTGAAATCCACTGGCAAAATATCCTGCCCTCCTCTAGTGTGACTCCACATCCGGGATCAGAACCTGCTGTTGCTGTTGGTTACTTCATTAGCACAAGTGGCTACAACACCCAACACCACTGGGTATCAGTACAATGCCACATGTGGAATTTCTTTTAGCTTTTTATAGTCCGCTTTTTCTAAAAAAGTCAGGAAAACAACAAAACAAAATAACAAAACAAAATAAAAAAAATATTAAAAGAACATTATTATGATTGCAAATATTCAAGCATGAGGAGATACCAGAATTAAGGTTGCTTTACCAATTTTGATTTAACCCTCTTGTGCATGTGCATTATGATATAGTCTTTAGATCAGTGAGCACACATTACTTTTTCAGAGTATTCTGGCCTCATTCAGTCCACATCGGGAATGAATCAGGGTTATGTAATGACAGAAGTTATTCTTTGTGACTGAGGCAGGGGATTGCCAGAAGAAAAAAGATGATCTTATGGTTTAAGTAGTTGAATGATACCCTGGAGAACTGAATTAAATCTCTGCCTGTGCCACAAAGTTCCTGTTTCATGCCAGTCAATCACTTTTACAGTGAACTTTTCTCAGGTGTGATCCTAACTATATGTTCCTCATTTTGTGGGTACCTTTCTTGAGACCCAGAAATCTGATTGGCAGAAGTGCTCAGTATGCATGGTTGCAACTGCTATTTAATGCTAAGAACTTGGAAACAGCAGGCCATAGGTAACTCCAACTGTGCCCTCAAAGTTAATGGATACTTACCTTAACTGTAAAATGTGAATAACACCCCCCTCACCTCACAGGGGTGAAGTGAAGATGACTTAATATTTGTGAAGCACACATGTACTGTAGTGGTGAATGCCATATGAAACTCATGAGGAAATAATTCTTCATAGTTTATCTTCATAGTTGGTTCTAAATAACATATTCAATGTGTAGCTCCAGGCCTTCTTTAGTGCAATGAAAATAAAACAAAATATTGCATAACTGCTTATGAAGGAGCATTGTCCATCCTGTGCATGGAAGGAGTTAGGAGACCCTGTGTAAAAGTAATATGTGATGGAGAAATTGAATATTGTAACATAATGCATACGTACAAGTGGGAAACAATCTTAGAACAATGTTAGTGCGTCCTTTATGCTGGTATGTCCTTAATTCTTATTGCTATATAGTCTTATTCTGGCATTCCCTAATTTCACAGTGTTTTACTTTACAACCTGAATTTTGTTTTAAGTGTGTGTGTGTGTGTGTTCTGGTCTCTTTACAAGCTAGGAACCTAAGTCCTTGTAAATATCACTAATGGGATCCAGATACAGAATGCAGATTTTAGGCATGAATGAGCTGTGCTTTTCATATGTCTCTTACTTTCAGGATTACTAACCTGAAGGTACTCTTAAATTTACACAGGTCACTGGAGTCACTAATTTGTAGTGTGAAGTCCTAACTGTGAAGACAGCCTGAAAAAATAGGTTCTGCCTGTCATATCAATAGGACTTGACTCTGTTCCCTGAAGTATTTCTCAGAATCTGATAGAGTAAGGGTTAAAATGCAAAATCCATGGACATGACTACATCAACAGTTGTGTATGAGTAAAAAGTACTTTATTGTGTCTGAAAGGCTTATTTTCTTTTAGATAGAGGTAGAGGAGAATGAGTGAATAAGCAAGAGAAATAAATATGGCCTGGGAATGAAGGTTTTTTTCACAGGTTAACCCCATGAACCCTCCCCTTTGTACTTTTCTCAGTCCAAATCCCTTGCAATATCTATCTCATCACTTGTACAATCTAACAGTAACTAAGAGGCAGGGATCTTTAGAAGTAAGTTTACCATATTGTGGCACTTCAAGCCAGAACTGTTCATAGACCTTGACCTAGAATCCCCAATTTGGGATTTTAAATGGGACTTAGGAGCTCATATTTGTGTTCTAAAAATAGCTATGTAGACAGTTGTGGCCTGGGCTCTGAAGCCTAGGCTAGGCTAGCCACAACTTTTAAAGCATGCTCTACAGACCTATTTTTAGAGCACTAGCACAAGCCCCATCTAACTTGAGTCTAGGCTGGCAGGATAACTTCACTGAGCTGTGAACTCATACTTAAGCAGTGCAAGGGCCAAGGGCTGACCTTTGGCACAGAGGTGAATTTCACCCATAATGAATGAGGATTTAGAACTGGATATTGGTATAGAAGAAGAAACTCTCAAGTCCCCTTCCCCCTTTTTATTAAAAAAAATGAAACCCACAGTTTTCTGAAGAGCAATTTTTTCAAGAACACTTGAAAAATAACACTTTTAATGGAAACAACTCAATCTAGAGTTGGAAAGTTACAAGCGGAGTGGTGGTGGTTTATTTACTGTTTAATTTCCCTTGAGCTTAATGGACCACCCTTTCAGAACACACAAGTCTGAAATGAATGTAAAACATACTTAATCACACACAAACATTCTCAAAATATTATTAAGGTTTGCTTTATATGAAGGTAAGGCTAATGGTCTGATTTCAGTCAGTTTCTATAAGGCAAATAGAAACTGACTGAAATCAGACCATTTGCCTTATAGAAACTGACTGAAATCAGACCATTAGCCTTACTTTTTGATAGTTTTTGACTGTTTAATTTTAGGTTTTCATTGCAATGTATAGGGCTTTTTTTTGTTCTGCTAAATTTAAACTTTTTATTGTTCCTAAAATAATATAAAATCAGCAGTAAAATAGTCATGTGTATTCTAATATCTTTATGGAAGTTTTGAATGAGGAAGGATCATAGGATCACAGGGCCTTGTTTGTTTGGTTTTTCATTTTTTTTTATTCTAGATTTCAGTAACCCCATTTTTTAAAATTTCTCTTATGGGCCTATGGCACTTCTACAAGTAATAAAACATAATTTTCTGTCTCACATGGGCATTGTTAACCAGGTATTTGTGTTATGAGAAGTGATACCATCAAGTAGCTAGCTATACACAATATAAATGAAGTTAAACTAGAAACTGGCATAAAAAATTTACCAAGGCATATTATTAATCCAGTGTCTCACAGGCAATTAGTCAAGTTGTGAGTAGATTGGCATTTGTTGCAACCAGTCAAACTGCAAACAAATAGCAGACAGAAATGTAGATGAGGTGCTGGCTATATAGCATTTGCTGGGGCATCCTATACAGGCAGGATCTTGCTGGTTTGTATAATTGTGTGGAATCATTCTGTGTTGAGGTGGTAATGTGAACCATTTTAAATTTTCATGTTTTACTGTGGGTCTTTGGAATTTTATCTCTGTCTTGTATTCAATATGCTACTTATCTCCTGCATAATTTAAAGCTGCAAAAGTTGATGAGGTATTTTTGTTCTGCGTGATTGTCTATGCTTTTTCAGTTCAGTTTAATATCTGGACTGCAGTTAATGTGTTTTGTGAGTCAGCTTTGGTGTGAAGGTGGTGATGTACCTGGGAATATTTCTGCAAATTTGGCTTTCTTGGCTAGTATTGGTGGGTCAGCTTTCTGAAAGGTCTGAATTTATGGATCTCCTAAGCAAGTCAATTTGTTGTGCTTCCATCTATGCTTGGTGGTTTAGGAAAGACCAGGGTAAAGCTGGAGATTTTAGAGAGGAGTATTTGTCAAAAAGACTTAGGAAATTGTGATGTTCAACTTTTTTTTTAAGCGTTTCCAGGGTTAATTCTATGTTTGTCCCATATATTGCTAGTGTCTTGTATCTGGTAACATTGTAATCTTAGCTCTGAAATTTGAAAATTATATATATAAAAAAAATTCCCTTCTCACCCTTATGGGTGGTATGTGTCATCCTCAACCTCGGGTCCTCTACCAGAGGCCTGGGAGCTTGAGGGTTCTGCGCAGTATCTTAGCTGTTCCTAGCACTGCAGTCTTCTGGACAGAGAGCTCTGATGTTGTTCCTGGGATCTGTTGGAGCCACTCTCCCAGCTTAGGAGTCACAGCCCCGAGTGCTCCTACCACCACTGGGACCACTTTGGCCTTCACTTTCCACATCCGTTCTAGTTCCTCTTTCAGGCCCTGGTACTTCTCCAGCTTCTCATACTCCTTCTTCCTGATGTTGCTGTCACTTGGCACTGCTACATCTATCACCACCGCTGTCTTCTGGTCCTTGTCTATTACCACAATGTCTGGTTGATTGGCCAGTACCTGCCTGTCTGTCTGGATCTGGAAGTCCCACAGAATCTTAGCCCTGTTATTCTCCACGACCTTCTGTGGGATCTCCCATCTGGTCTTGGGAGGGTCTAGCCCATACACTGTGCAGATGTTCCTGTACACAATGCCAGCTACTTGGTTGTGCCGTTCAGTGTATGCTGTTCCTGCCTGCATCTTACATCCTGCCACTATGTGTTGGACTGTCTCTGAGGCCTCTCTGCACAGTCTCACCTTGGGTCCTGTCTAGTGTGGTAGACCCCTGCTTCAATGGATCTGGTGCTCAGTGCCTGCTCTTGTGCTGCTATGATCAGTGCCTCAGTGCTGTCTTTTAGTCCAGCCCTTTCCAGCCACTGGTAGGATTTCCCAATGTCAGCCACTTCAGCTATCTGTCGATGGTACATTCCATGCAGGGTCTTGTCTTGCCATGGCACTTCTTCTGCTTGATCTTCCTCCTGTGTCTGCTGCTGCCTCAGGCATTCTCTCAGCAGCTCATCTTTGGGTGCCATCTTACTGATATACTCCTGGATACTCTGGGCTTCATCCAGGACAGTGGCTTTGACACTCACCAAACCCCGCCCACCTTCTTTCCGGCTGGCGTACAGTCTCTGGGTGTTGGACTTGGGGTGGAAACCTCCGTACATTGTGAGGAGCTTCCGGGTCTTCACATCGGCAGCCTCCATGTCCTCCTTTGGCCAGCTCACTATACCGGCAGGGTATCTGATGACTGGCAGGGCGTACCTGTTGATGGCGTGGATCTTGTTCTTCCCATTGAGCTGGCTCTTCAGGACCTGTCTTATCCTTTGGTGGTACTTGGATGTTGCTGTCTTCCTTGCCTCCTCATCGTGGTTCCCATGTGACTGTGGGATGCCAAGGTACTTGTAGCTGGTCTGTATGTCTGCTATGTGGCCTGTTGGTAGTTCCACCCCATCAGTCTTGACTACCTTCCCTCTCTTTACTACCATCCGGCCACACTTCTCCAGTCCGAATGACATCCCAATATCCTCACTGTAGATCCGTGTCAGGTGGATTAGCGAGTCGATGTCTCGTTCATTCTTAGCATACAGCTTGATGTCATCCATGTAGAGGAGGTGGCTGATGGTAGTTCCACTCTTGAACTTGTATCCATATCCAGTCCTTGAGATTATCTGGCTGAGGGGGTTCAAGCCAATGCAGAACAGCAGCGGGGACAGCGCATCACCTTGGTATATGCCGCACTTGATGGCCACTTGTGCAAGCTGTCTTGAGTTGACTTCCAGTGTTGTCTTCCACAGTCCCATTGAGTTCTTGAGGAAGGTCCTTAGTGTCCTGTTGACTTTGTATAGCGCCAGACATTCACAGATCCATGTGTGCGGCATTGAGTCATAGGCTTTCCTGTAGTCAATCCAGGCTGTGCTCAGATTGGTCTGTCTAGACCTTGAGTCTTGGGCGATTGCTCTATCTATGAGCAACTGGTGTTTTGAGCCTCTGGTGTTGTTCCCAATGCCCTTCTGAGCTGTGCTCAGGTACTGGCCCATGTGGTCCTGTAGCTTGGCGGCTATGATGCCTGATATATTATATTATATTATATTATATTATATTATATTATATTATTATGCCTCTCTTATAGGGCATGTCTACACTAGATGATCTGTTAAGTTGACTTAGAGCACCCACATTCAAAACTCCTGTAGACTTTTCTTGTCCACACTGGCAGATGCTAGGTCAACTTAACACTGAAGTTGACCTTATTAAGTTGACTTAAGGGCTGTGCCCATCTATACTGGCTTACGTCATCTTAATAAGGTCAACTTAAGCCTTAAATTGACTTTAAGAGGTGGTGTTAAGTCAAATTAAGGAAGTGCTGGATTCCCAGTGTGGACAGAGCTTTCCTTTGGTTGACTTAAGGAAGGTTAAGTCGACTTAAGACTCCAGAATAGACATACCCATAATTAGTAACTTTATGTGTAAATCGTAGAGTGTGTTTGTTCTACAAGAAAGTAAATGTGAAAATGTACTTCCAAATGTAGCAGTTAATCTAGTAACTTGACTGGCAATGCTGTGCCAAGTGGCAATTAGCTAATGACCCTGGACCTAGTCCAACCAAGAAGTATGACAACACTCATCTGTAGTGTTTTGTTTATATTATCTTCATAACACAAAGAGTTTAAATGAAGTGTCAGATTAATTGTTTCAAGTTGCAGCTGGGGAGGTCGAGGTTGGATATTAGAAAAAACTTTCTTACTAGGAGGGTGGTAAAGCATTGGAATGGGCTACCTTGGGAGGTGGTGGAATCTCCGTCTTTGGAGATGTTTAAGGCCCAGCTGGATAAAACTCTGGCTGGAATAAATTAGTGAGGGTGGTCCTGCTTTTTTTGGCAGGGGGTTGGACTAGATGACCTCATGAGGTCCCTTCCAACCCTATGGTTCTATGATTCTGTGAGTCTGGTCAGTCGTGACATTGCATATCCAAAGGAATTTTACTGGAATCAGCATCACTGATAGCCATTGAGTATATACCCTTATTAAATGAGAGCAGAATTAAATTCTATTACTACTTGTTTCATCTAGTGTAATCTTTTTTTTTTAAATTCAGCTCCTACACCCAGGGCCACATTTTCATAACAGGTCAATGAGCAAGGGCTGCTGGGTTCTGAGCCTGCAAGGTGCCCAAATGTGAATGTCTGAATCTAATGTCTCCCTGAAAATCTGGGCCTATAATCCTTTTTCTCTTTACAGGAAATCTTCAGTTTTCAGTGAGTGAGAGTTGGCTGACACAGGGCACTATGCGTATGTCCACATACAGATTGTAAAGCGAAACAGCCATGGTTGTTTTGCTTTAAAAAAAATTAGGTCCACACGGTATTTTGTTGTTTTGATATGACGAGCTCCATCATGTCAAAACAACAAAACTTAAATCAAAACACTAAAACCTGGTAAGTAATCGAAACAGCCATTGAACCGAAACAATGTTTCGATTAAATGGCTTGACCTTCCTCCCAGTGTGCATGGCACACTGGAAGGAAGGCCCACCCCATTAGCACCCTGGCCAGGGAAGGAATCAGCACCCTGCCCAAGGCGGGGTGCCCCTCTTCTCCACCGCTTTCCTGCCGGTGGGAAAATGATCGGGGCGCCCTGCATCCCCACCACTGGCTGGGTATTTGCCATGCTTTGAAACAGCTAAATACCGGACAGTTAGACAACAGTAAAGAAAATGAATGTGATAAAAATTAGTGCTTAAAGTGTGCTGGATGGCAATGGGTTACACACCCAGAGAATAACTTTTCTAAAGTTGGAGATGATCACTGAGGGAGTCTCATTCCTGCCCTGTCTGGGTGGGGGAACCCCCTGTTGATTGCTGCTCTTCTCTCTTCCCTGACTCTTGGAGAAGGGCAGCCAATTAGAGCTCATGGAGGAAATAGTCACAAGAGGTGAAGGGGAAGCAGAAAGGAAAAAAAAAAAAAGCTCAACAGCTCAGAGGGATTCTCCTCTTTCTTTAGAAAATAGGTGATCCTTCTCCATTCCTCCACACCTTTATCAAGTCACTTTAAGTACAGGGGAAAAATACCTTTAGCCCTCAAATGCTTCCTTTGAAATTCTGATGTGGTATCCAAATACATAATTTGCTAATTTTTCTTTCACTTGTTTCTTTTCTCTGAAATAACACTAGTCCCAGATCTGATTAAAAACCAGGAGCCTCTCTTCTGAATCTAATTATGGCATACAGAGTGATGAGAAGGGGACTGCGTGGGGAAAAAAATGTAGGAGACCTCAGCAGTCACATGGAGGCAGTGGAACCTAGTTGCTGTTCATAGGGTTCCTGGACTGGGATCTGGAATAGTAGATAGGTATGTCCGCATCTGTCTTTTAAACCAAAATAACACTGGTTATTTCAATTTAAAAAAGATTAGGTCCACACGACATTTGCTTGTTTTGAAATGATGAGCTCCGTCATTTTGAAACAAGAGATGTTATTTCAAAATAGCTTAAACCTACTTTAATTCGAATAGTTTAATTCGAATAACACCATTTGGACATGTTATTTTGAAATAACTGTTATTTCAAAATAACACTTTTGCCTTTCTCATTCCCAGGGTGCCTTCCTTTTTGTATATATTGGGTGGGAGTATGGCCCAGGGAGGGGGCCATGTTGCCACAACTCCGATGGTTCCCCTCTCCTAATTTGAAACAGCAAGTCCTGTGTCTGGATTTCCTATTTTGATTTGAGGTTTTTGCTTATTTTGATTTTAAATCAGTTCAAATTAAGGATTTTATTTTGAATTAACTTATTTCTATTTAACTTAAATCAAAATAAGCACTTGTGTGTGGACATAGCCCATGAGCCTGAGTCCCACCCACTGCACCCCCATCCCCCAGTGAAGGGGTCTGAGCCCCAAGAGGGCAGTAAGGTTTGTTTAAAAGCCCTAACAAAGAGTGGAGTTTAAAGGGCTCAGAGTTGGGACTGAAGACTCTCATAGGGCAGGTAGTTCTGTTGGACATTGGCTGTTGCAGAAGGGTTCATGCCTGTTGACTTTCTGACTTGACCAGAGGGCTGACTCACTGAGGACCTGCCAACTGAAGCTGACAACCTACAGGGGATGCTAGGATGCGGAAAAGGCCTGCAGTGCCAAACACAGCAGCATGATGCACTCAAAAGATTGGTGTGTCATCTTCCCCCATTCTAGTGCTGCATACTCAAGCATGTGTTTGCGTGTGTGAAATGAAGGAAATGGCAGCTCTGAAGGAAGATGGACAGCTTTGCTGAGAAGAAATCTATGTGGTTCCTCGCTTTATTCAGAAAGATTTAGTGGTGCAGGATCAGGTTTTGGCCTGGGTGAGAACTGAGAAAGAATGGCAGGATTTTATCCTAAAATAGAGCACTTTGTGGAGAACAATAGAGGTAAGGGGCCAGGGCCTATAAGGTAGATAGAGAGCCCGGGAGCCTGTACATGCCCTTTTGTGCTCTCATAGAGAAAGTAATCAAAATCTTGCCCTTGAGTCCTGAGAGTAATGCTGTGTATAGTAACATTTTAAATTCACTCCCTCACCCAGCCTCCCTGGAGGCAATTTGCCTGCCTCTGTTCTTTAAAAACTGCCACTACTGCAGTGCTCCTCTTCATCTCTGCAACATACCAGTGGCTGAGGAAACCATGATATGGCTCCCTCCTACCCTGTGAAACCGAATGAGTTCTGTGCATATGGAAGAATAAAGTTTTTTCACTTTCTACCCTCCCCCCAAAGCTGCCTCTGCCATTCTTTGGTTTCTTTCTTAAGCTGCAGGGTTGACTGGGGTATCCAACATCCTAGTAACTGATGTCACAAAGCTTTATGGACTAGTTGCTTAGAGAGAGCTCTTAGAGGTCCATTTCAAATGGATGTATTCACTGTAGTTAAAGGCAATCCATTCTGAAAAGGTGAATTTGGGGGCAGATAGGGCAGTGCAGCTGCAGTATAAAAATCCTTTCATGTAGCTCACTGTATAGTATCAGGATGCAGCCACAAAGCACATGGCATTATTTGTTAACACAATAACCTGCAGGGTGATAGAGAAAATTTAATGGCTATACAGTAGCTACATATAATAGAGTATCTTAAAAAAAATACATAGTCTTTTCAGCATAGACAAACAGAAGCATGCTCTAGAATGACTTTTTCAAAAACTTGGATTCCCTGTAATCCACTTAACAGGATCCTGGAGACCTATTTAAAGGCTTCTTTCTTTCCTTCTTGAGAGGAACATAAAGCACTATTGGCACAAACAGCAGTTTGAAGATTGTGAATACAAAAAGCAAAACAAAACCAAAACTGCTTTCCAGAAATGAAAAAGAATAAATCTGTAGACAGCTTTAAATTCAAACCTATGGGGCATCGTCTAAGCATTCAAATGGGATTTCACCTGGGCAGCACGTTTTCAATTTGTTCAAAAATAAGGACTGATTTTTCTATAAGGTGTTCAGATTTTGTAGCTCATGGGTTCATGCTCTCACTTCGTGCTCTAAATCTATTTTTTTCTGATTTGTGAAATCTTTATTTAATAATATTCAGTTTCCTAGACCAGTCTCAAGTCGTCAAGCAGCTTGTCTGATGTTTCAATCTTCAGCAAAAGTCAGGGGAATTGGGGGGGAAAAATGAATCTTTCTGCCTCTGAGACAGCGATAGAAATACCTCCTAATTTTAAAATACTTTCCAATAGTGCTTTAGGGAAAACCACTGCTGCTGAGATCCAAAGGGCCTTCTGCTCTTTGTTGTAAGAAAGCCCTCTCTCTATGTTGTTAGATTATGACCAACTATTTCCTGTAGAAATAAAGTGGGTGATTTGCACATTGGTGCTCATTTTGATAAATATTAAAAAAAAAAAAAAGAATAATCCATTTAGCTATTTCAAAACAAAAAAGTGTAGAACTGCACTACTATTAATACAATGTTACCATTCAGTGATTAATGCAATTGGTAAATCTTTCAGTGCTGTAGTACCAATCAACTCAGTAGTGTATTGGTACTATTTTAAAAAATCACTTCAGCAGCATGAAACCTCCAGGAAGAATGCTTTGTCTTGTTAATGAGCGGTTCCACCCATTGAACAAAAAGGAAAAACTCCCCCTGAACTCACCAGCAGGGGGACTCCCTGCCTTCTCCTTCAAATGCCTCTCAAAGCTCAGCAAAACAAACAAGGAGTCCTGTGGCACTTAAAGACTAATAAATTTATTTATTGCATGACCTTTTGGGGCTAAAAAGGGACTTTGGAGGGTTTTTTTTCATTACAGCAGATGATCTGACCTCACCTTTCTCTAAATTAGGGGTCTCAAATTCAAATCACCATAAGGGCCACATGAGAACACATATGTTAGCCCAAGAGCCGCACCACTGAAACCTTTTCATACAATGATATTGCAAATATTGATAGCAATAGTGTCATTGTGGGCTGCAGGAAATGACTTCGGGGCTGCATGCGGGCTGTGAGTTTGAGACCTCTGCTGTATATGCTGTTCCCCACTGTTTGAATCTTAACGGCTTTGATTTGCTGTTACAATGTGACCTGATCCCATCACTTACACTTCCCTGCATTTATTTCCTCCCATTCTGTAAGTTCCCCCATCTTCAAAATGTCTGGCAAAGTGAGATTTTCTCCCACAAAAGCTTATGCAATAAATAAATGTGTTAGTCTTTAAGTGCTACAGGACTCTTGTTTGTTTTTGCTAACTAGATAGACTAACAGGGCTGCCCCTTTGGAACTTCTCAAAGGCCAGTGTTTCTGTAATAGCTGATCAGTGTCTTTAAGGTACAGGGTAAACCCTGCAAACGGAGATACCTGAGCACATCTGTGTATCTTGGAGTCAATAGGGATCCATGGCAGTATATGTATGCAATCAGAGACTCATTTGCAGGCTCTAGCTCTAATCACGTATTGATTGAGATGACACAGTATACATTGTAGAACAAAGAATGTGATTTACATTAAAATTGCACGTATTGTAGTTGCATCCCTCTCCCTGACTATTTGTTATACTCAGCCTTAATCCTACATTGTGATTTCTTAGCACAGAGCCCTGCCCGCATGAAGATTACATTACAATCCTGGAATCCCAGATCAAAAGCAATTTATAAGGAGTCACAGGGACAAGAAGAATGCAGTCAAAATAACTGTGATCTTATAATATAGTCTATACATGAAAATACATTAAAAGCATAAACTTCATAATGTTAAATACTTGAAAGTTAAGAAATGACAGATATAGAGTTGATTGGGAAACCTTAACTTTGCCCTTTTGCAGCTATCCTGTGTAGTGGCTCATCTCTCTTCACTCTCCTCACAAACCTCTAGAGCTGCTTTGGTTAGTCCTGGATTTCCCCAATACAGTGGAGGGTGGGGGTGGTATAGTGTGGTGGTGCTGATTTGGTGGTGGCAAAGTTACTGTGCTACAATGACAATGTTTCATGATTTGGCATGATAGCAAAACTTACCTGAACAGTGAAAGTAAGGAAGGGGAGACTAACTTTTAAGGCCTGCTTCAGATGATTTTGTGAGCATTTCTTGAATAAAAGATCACTTTGTAATGGAAAGTGTTTGGCAACCCAAATGCTGGAGTCACTACCAGTCCCCTTGCAATATACAGTCAATGGGGACACAGATGTCTTATGGAAGGGGTGGGATGGGCAATTGCATCAGGGCCTGTGCTGGATGTGGGGAGGTGTGGGAGCAGGAAGTGGGGCTGGGCTGGGACTGCCTGCTTGGCTATTTTAAATCTCCCAGCTGCCCACTGGCTCATGTTCCAGGCAGGAGAAGAGCAGCCAGGAGCCACAGTGCCCTCAGCTCCAGGATCCAGCTAGCCACGTGGTGGGATGAGGGGGCTGGGATGATGTTCTAGGCAGGGTGGAGGCCCCAGCAAGAATAGGTAGAGGCAGTGGGGTGCCAGTAGTGATCTGGGAGGAGGTGGGGGCAGTGGTGAGACCTGGGCCCTAGGGGGGCAGTTTGGTCTCAGGGGGAGATGGTGGTGGTCTGGGGGAAGGCAGCAGGGGGCTGGTGATGGGGCCTAGGCCCAGGGGGAGGTGGTGAGGCCCCGGGAGGCAGCAGGGGGCCAACAGCAAGGTGGAAGTGGAGAGGCGTGGGGGGATTGGTTTAAAGTCTGGGAGGGAGTTGGTGGTGGGGGTTGGCAAGTCTGGGAGGGGCAAATTTCAAGGATGGGGGCCCCCATGCAGTGCGGTGGCCACATCCTTGAATTTTGCCCAGGGCCCTGGAAACACTGAATGGGAAATCCGCAAAGGAGAATAGGTTGCACTATCAGGAACATAAACTGTAAGCTCATTGGGGCAGTATCCTCCTGTGTTCGTAAACAGGGACTAGCATGCAGTGAATACTATCAGAGTACAAATAAACTACAAGTTCTACTAACAAAAATAAAATAAAATAAAAATCCTAAGAAGCTATCTTTTAAGTAAGAAAGACTCCCACATTTGAAAAAATATTAATTGTGTATGTTTAAGTTTAATCAGTGTGCAAAATATCAGCTTAGAAGTGTCTCCATCTAAATATTTTAAAGTATATTGTTCATATTCTAGTATAATGACTGACATCTAGTCCCTGCAGCCTGGGCTAAAGGACTATGATCACCAGATGAGCAAAGTAGTTAAGCATGTACTTTGTTCAGCATAATTCAAAACCCTTGGAAACCTTTTGGAACCTTTCTCCAGATCCAAAAGATTTTGGATCTGGCCTGTTGACATGGAATCGTTGGTTTGTGAATTGCATCTTGAACTGATGCCTTCGTATCTTCGTAAGATGTTATTTTGAAAATGATCTTCTGAACAAAGTGGTATAAGCCTCTTTGTGACTGAGATCTTTCACTGTAGCTGGTAAATGCATTCTCATTTCTGTACTCACTTTTTTTGCTATCCATTATCTATTATTTTAGATGCAAATTTACTGCACTTGCTCAGCCATGACAATTGTTACAACTGAAAGGAATTGTTCTCAGTGGTATTGAAACCTTTTATGCATGTTAGTGCCTAGCCCATAGGACAATTCTTTTTGAGTCCCAATAGCAGCAGAATCTCATCCTTTCAGGAAATCCTCGACCCACCTGAATTCACATCAAACTTCAAACATTTCCCTTGACTCAGAACATTTCCTTGACTTAACACTGGCTACACTTCATTATTTGTATATTCTTCTTTCCTGGTACCACAGGTGCATAATTTTTTCCAAGGAATTTCACTCACTGAAGTCATACAAAAACATCATTAAACCTGGTGTGGTTATCGTGCAAGAAATAGAACATGTATTAAAATCACTGCTAAATTGCTCATAATGCATTTATAATTTGATTAGCTTAATCTAGGGAACACAATTTTCATGTAATGAAAAGAAAAAACAATTAAAAACTCCTACAGTGTGAGCTAGAGGTGACTGTATAACATGAAGCAATATTGAAATATTCTTTTGGTGCACAGATATGCATAGTTTTGCTCAGTAGGTTACAAAGGACATTTTTAACTTTTAAATACTTACATAACCTGTCCCTAAGTTGATTGTCTATCAGTACAGCACATCACAGCATCAAGAGAAATGCTAATTAAAAATCTTTCTCTATTTTTTTTTGAAGTGGAATACAGCTACATCAGTTGTGGTTACTGGTTAGATTTCAAACCACAATAAAGGCTGTTTCCTCACATCAGATGTGGTGATTAATATGTGGTAGACTTGGGCTCCAGATTTTTACAGCTCTGTTAATTGATCAGGAGCCAGAGCTTGGGGCTGTATAATTAAGTTAGCTGGAAGATTAATGCAGGAAATGGCTTCTAGATTTGATTGGCTTAAAAAAATCTATGAATGCACTTATTTAATCCTTTTGAATTAAGCTATGTGCCAGAAAAAATCATGTTAACTGAATCCGCAGTTTTATATCTTCTAGTAAAACTGTAGCCATTGTAAATGTAAGTAAATGTGACATTTATGAGCAATCGATTCAGCCAAAAAAAAGTGGGTGTGCCGTGGAATTTGTTGTCTCACTGAAGTGTGCTGGGTTACTTAAAAGGTTGGGAAACCACTGGTCAAGGGTACTTAAGGAACTAGCTGAAGCAATCTTGAAAACTTCAGTAATTATCTTCAAGAGCTCATGGAGGACAGGTGATATTCCAGTTTAATGATGCTTGGCCTTCTCATAAGCAAAGAGGTGAAAGGTGGTCTAGGTGAAATCACCATAAAGTAGGAACACAGCTGATTGAAAAAAACCTACGCAAGGAGTAGTTATTAATGGTTTGCTGTCAAATGGAATATATCCACTGGGGTTCCACAAGGATCTGTCCTGGGTGTGGTGCAATGAGTGTTCTCATTAATGACTTGGGTAATGGAGCACAGAAAATCCTTAAACAATTTGAAGATGGCATCATTCTGGTAGGGGGTGCAAGCATTTTGAAGGGACAGGATTAGAATTCAAATCACCCTTGATAAATTGGAGAATTCATCTGCAATCAGTAAGATGAAATTCAGGAAGGACAAATACAAAGTACTACACTTTTTGGAAGGAAAAATCAGATGCAAAATGGCAAATGGTTAGACAATAGTACTGATGAAAAGAAACTGGGGCTTATGGGGATCATGAATACAAGTTGGCAATACAGTGCAGTTGTGAAAAAGACCAATAACATTCTGGACTGTTAACAAGAGTGGTGTACATGAGATGTAATTGCCTTGTTCTACTCAGCACTTATAAAGCCTCAACTTCACCCATGTCCACTGGTGTGCAGCACACTTTGGCTATGTCTACACACACATTATTTCGAAATAAGTATTTTGAAATGAGTTATTTCAACACAAGTTAATTCGAATTAAGAAAAAGGTTAATTTGAATTAAGGGAAAGCCTGCTATCAAAACGGCTGTTATTTCAAAATGGGTTATTTCAAAATAAGGCCGTTCAGACATGTTGTTTCGAAACAACATGTCCAAATGGCCTTATTTTGAAATAACAGCTGTTTTGAAATGAATTAAGTTGTTTCAAAACAACGGTTCTTATTTCGAAATGACAGATCCCGTCATTTTGAAATAAGAAAACGTGGTGTGGACCTAATCTCTTTTATTTTGAAATGACCAGTGTTATTTTGAAATAAAAGAGATGTGTAGACATACTTTTCAAGAAAGACATGGACATATTGGAGAGAGTCCAGAGAAAAGCAATAATGACAAAAAGTTTAGAGAACATAACCTATAAAGAAACATTAAAAACAAAACACTAAAACTTGGTTATGTTTACTCTTGAGGGGGAAATAGCCCCTGAGGTATAGGATTTAATAACAATCTTAACATACCTGATAACTGTTAGGATGACTGTGATCAATTGTTCTCCATGTCCAGTGAAAATAGGACAAGAAGTAATTGATTTAATCTGAAGGAAGGGAGATTTAGATTTGATATTCTAAGAATAAGAATAGTTAAGTACTGGAAAAGGCTTCCATGACTATGGAATACCAGCCTTTGCAGGTTTTTAAGAACAGGTTAGCCAGATGTCTGTCAAATGTGGCGAAAATACATTTGACGCTGTCTCAGTGGAGGGAAATGGACTGGATCACCTCTATTCAATCCTTGCATTTGTGTGATGTTATGAATGATACTATGTGATACATCCCTGACTTCAATTCACTTTGTTACTTGTTACCACCAAGACCCATTTGTGTCTCATTATTCTGTCAACAACTTTTATCACACCTGACATACCATTGTGTGAGGTTTAGTGAGTGGCATAACTATTTTAAAGATGATTAATATATTTGGAATCTAAGAATATGCTAGTCATCAATAACACTATGAAATGTTTGTAATGACTTTACAATTGAAATTTTGGACACTATTCCTGGACACTGTGCATGAATTAAATGTATTTCTTCTGTTCAAAGGGGAAAGGAATATGGCCCTATCCAGAACAGAGAACTCTGAGTTGCTGCCACTGGCTCAGCCAGTGACTATCCTCTGACAATTTTGTTATGGGGAGAAGTGTGACCTTAAAATCACCAGGCCAGAGGGCATGGGCTCCTTGGGATAGAACAGTCAATTTGAGCAGACTTGAGTAGTGTACCCAACAAACTTGTGTCATATGTATCTTAAAATTGACATATAATGTATCTCTGGAAAACTGAGATTCTGGTGGTTAACAATACATAAATTTCACAAAATAGAACTACATGTAAGGTTATGGATGCTTTCTGGTATTATGTTTCAAAGTTTGTATTTGAGCAAAGCAGAAAACGGATTTCCATAAGTCTTGAATTCAAATGAAGTAAGGTTGCCCAGTGACGATGGGGTTGTAACTTACATAATACAGTGAAAAGAACCACCAATATTCATAAGAGAGCTGGAAGTGCAAAGTCCTTTGTGATCTGGACATGTTATTTGCTTGTCTTTCCTGCCTGATCACGAGGCAGGGGCAATAGAGGCATACTGACATGCAAGGTCAACAAAACAAAACAAAACAAACTTCTCACGAGAACAAGAGGGGAAAGACAAACATTTAACAACTTTGAGGGGGTAGTAGATGGCATGCCCACCCAACAGACTTTCCTGCCTCTTGAAAAAGGATCTGTGAATTTGGAGAGCTGCTTTTTCAAAATTTTACTGTACTACAAGGAGAGGGGCAGAGAATTCCAAGTTATCGATTATCTGAGGGACTGAAGAGGCCAAAATTCTTAAGATGTCAGAAGAATGGGCCCTTTAACCAAGGGGATGAATTTTCAGAACTTGATTGGAAAAGCAGGGAGGAGTGGATTAAGGGGCTTTGGGGCCCTGGGCCCCAACACCCATGCTCTGGCTGCTTTGATCCCTGGGGTCGTGGGACTGACTGGTGCATGGTGCGGCTTCCAGTGTGGCTGTCCGGGGCCATGGGCCCTGGAAAGTAGTGCTAGAGACTACAATAGCTTGCCAGCTAGCTCTCAACTTGCCCCTGGACTGGAGTGGAGCAAAAAGGACTGGCCCACCCCACCCCCAGGGGTGGACTAACCAGCCCAGGAGCAGGGCAGGAAATCAGAGTCTGGCCTCTGGCTCAGGGTCCCCTGCTCCACTCCAGTGCTGACAGGGCAGAGGGCCCTGCATGATGTGGAAGTCCCCGGGCACGGGCCCCATTGACTTGTGCAGTAATCTGCCACTGCAATCAGCGGATTACATGATTGTCCACTAGCCGTTGGTGTTCAGGTCACAGCAGCAGAGCATTTTAAGTACACTGGTTTACAGGGTTGGTGGTGACACAACCCCTCACTGGTCTGGATGGAAACCTAAACATCACAGACACCCCTAATACATTGCTGATTTTGCTCAGCTAGGTTTTGGCCTTTGCCTGATCTTCTCTGGGAGAAAAGAAGGGGGAAAAAAATACCACATGAGTGTTGGGCAAATAAAAATAAAATAAAAAATAGTTCTTTCAGGCCTTTATCTGAAATTAGGGTTCAGGAATCTTATCAAAGAGAGAATTTTAATTAAGGGAACTTTAAATGGTAATGTGTATGGAGTAAACATATTTGCTGGTGGTTTGGGTTTTTGTTTTAAAATGCAGTGTTGAAGTAAAAAGACTGTTACAAAGGCTGCACAAGGCACCGTTAATAAATAAGCCAAGACTGAACATAATTGGGGTGAAGGGTTATGGTTGTACAATTAAAGTTGTTATGCTGAGATGGTCTCTTTCTATTATTTGCACTGCCAACAGGCAGGTTTCTGCTCTAATTTTAAAGTCAAATACTTATAAAGAAAAAGGCATTCCAATGATGTTTGGTATGTTGTTTTTCTTTGGGCTCTGTCGAACGCTAGGCCAAATTTTATGTTGACTTACAGCATGTACAACTGCCATTAACCTCACTGAGGTAGCAAGGGATATAACTCAATATGCTATTTGTCCCACATGATCTTACTGTACCAAAAGCTTAACTGGTCTAATGAAATATAATTAATAATACTGTTGCTCTGTAGATTTAAGTTTTGATGCTGTTACTGAACACACACTAAAAGCTTCCACTGTCAAATGATATATCCGGCTGGGCTTCTTTTGAGGCAATGTTCCCTCTAAGCCGGTGATGCAGCTGAGCAACTTATGGATGCAGCTGAGCAAGTTCCTGGGCCCGGACCGGGCCCCTGAGCCACTGCCCATCGGCTCCCCAAGTGCATCCGTAACTTGCTCAGTTGCATCACCAGCTTAGAGAGGGAACATTGTATAGATGTCTTTTTGTTCAAACTTTAGTAAATTAATAAAACCACAGTATTTTAGTTTAACATTTTTATTAAACAAATATGAAGCAATGATGCTGCCTCTCAAGCCTCCTCTACACCTCAGTTTTTGATGCCTGTCTTTGTCACATTTCCAGAATGCATATACAGAGTCTAGGTCAGCCTTGAATCCAGCACTTAGATATGACTTGATGCGCATTAGCATGTCGAGATGAGAAACATCCAACCTGTTATGAGGCTCTGTCTTAATATTATTCATTAGACTGAACCTTCATTCAGCATCTGCACTAGATGCTTGAAACGTACCATATATATCAACCAACTGGGCCAGAAATGGGAACTTATCTTCTGTCAGTGTATAGGTGACAGACATCTAAGAATGTGTTCAGTGTACCAGCCATTACCTTTTCCAGAACAACAAACATTTTGGTTGTCTGTAATTTCAGCTCACCTTTAGAAGATGTGAAAATACATAAAGAAAATTTGTAAGAAATTACACTGATAAGAGCTGATGATCACAGATAGCCAATACAATTCTATTATTTTTTAGAGATTCCTAATGAATGTGCCAATTCTGACTAGATCTCACTCATAGAGCTAAAAGAAGTCACCCTGATTCAGGCCTATATATTACTTGAGCTAATGTTAATTAAGGTCAATGACAGTTTTTCCACTTTACTGAAAAACTTAGATCAGGCTGCCTTCTCTCTCTGCTACAATCCCCATCTACCAGTTTTGTGTTGTTCTTGTCTGCAAGCTTTGAACTTTCCTTTACCAGCTTGCAACTGAAAACAGAGCTGTGCTAAAAATACATGGAGGGGACACCTCCTTCTAAAGCCATTGTTTATGGCACTTGGTAAAGATATCAAAATGGGAGGACACATGTAGTTTGCCTATAATGTATTGTCAGGGCCATTCACTTGAATGTGAGCACAGGTGGGGTGTGCCTCTTGGATACCACAGAGCCAAGCATGTGTGAATACCTAGTATAGTGAAAAAACAACAAGGAGTTGTGTGGCACTTTAAGACTAACAGATTTATTATTTGCATGAGCTTTCGTGGGAGAAGATCCCACTTCCTCAGATGCTTCGAAGATGGGTGAACTTACAGAAAGGAATGAAACTAAATGCAAGGGGGTGTAAAACATAGGATCAGGTCATACACCCCCTTGCATTTAGTTTCATTCCTTTCTGTAAGTTCACCCATCTTCGAAGCATCTGAGGAAGTGGGATCTTCTCCCACAAAAGCTCATGCAAATAATAAATCTGTTAGTCTTAAAGTGCCACACAACTCCTTGTTGTTTTTTCACTGGACTAGACTAACACGGCTATCCCTTTTAAAATTGACTAGTATAGTGAGCCATTGAGAGATCCTGGGATGGAAAGTGCTGTAGAAATGCTGGGTGTTACTAAAGTAACATAAGGTTCTATACAGTTCTCTGTGTTTATTCTGCATTTTGGGTGGAATGTGTGTGTTGTGTCTACCTAGCCCACTGTTTCCCAACCACTGTGTCACAGCACACAGGTGTGTCACAAATTTTTTTGAAAAACTACTCAGAGCGCTCTGGATTGGCTCATTGGCTCATGAAAATATATGGCTTCATTCAGAAACTCATGGCAGTGTGTCTCAAATGAATTAAAGGTAGCAAGGAGTGCCACGGCAGAGAAAATGTTGGGAACCACTGACCTATGGGGCAGCAATGACTTGAAAAGGAAACAAGACGTTTCCTTACACATCAACCCTCCCCTCCCCCCACGTGCCATGAGCTTATCCTGGGCTTCTAATCTGCTCCCAGCCCGGGAGCCCCCAACCCAGCTCCGCTCCCCGCTTCTGCTACCCACGAGCCCCAACCCCCGCTGCTCCCCACTTCTTCTGCTCCTCGCCAGCCCCCAACCCAGCGCCTCCGCTCCCCGCCAGCCCCGGCTCCTCTGCTCCCCCACCAGCCACAGCCCCAGCTTCTCCGGTCGCAGGTTCTGCTCCCCGCCAGCCCCGGCCCCAGCGCCTCCGCTCCCTGTTTCTGCTCCCCACCAGCCCCAACCTCGGCTTCTCTCCTCCCAGCTTCTGTTGCCTGCTGCTCCCCGCCACTCCCGGCTTCTGCTCCCCGCCAGCCCCGGCCCTGGCTCCTCTGCTCCCTGCCAGCCACGACCCCCACCGCTCCCCGCTTCTGCTCCCCGCCACCCCCGACCTCAGCTCTGCGCTGGGGTCAGTGCTTGCTGCGCCAGTGAGCGGAGGCAGCTGCACCACCGCTCACTGGCGCAGCTTACAGGGAACATTGTTTTGAGGCCTGTCTTTGTTATTTTAATGGAAGAAGCTGTTTGCAGCTACTTGAGGTTCAAGCGCTGAAATCACTGAGAGAGGTAAACTCTCTCTCCGAGCTGAAATCACAGAAGAGCAGCAGATGGAGTGACCAGTGGATGGTGATAGTGGATTGAGTGAGTGAGCAGTGGTTGGCGCAGTTGGACACCCGGTGTGAAAGACATTTCCTACATATCCTAGGGTTGGTTGGGAGCCTAGGTAGCACTGATTCTCCAGATCAGTGCCGATTTTGCTAGTGAGTCTACATTTGCTGCTATGACATGTGGGATCATGTTGGAAGCCTGATTAGCACTGATTCCCCAGATCAGTGCTGATTTTGCCATTAAGTTTTGTATGGTCTGTTATGCGGTGTAGGTTGTTGGGAACCTTGCTTTGTACTAATTTTCTAGATCAGTGCTGATTTCTGGTATTTGGCCTTTTACATTCTGTTTTTTCTACTATTAAAAGTTCTGTATACTTCATTCATCTTGTGCTTATGAGTGGGGAAGCCTTACCCCTTTGGGGTGCCCAGGGAATATTGCATGATTTCCCAGAAATCTGGGTAGGGGCTTGAGCCGATTCGTGGTGTTACATTATTTCGAAACCCCTGCGTATAGAACCTGGCCCTTTTCCTGCCCTCTCTCCCTGGCAGAAGGGTTACATTTGCACCAGTATAAATAACAAGGAGTTGTGTGGCACTTTAAGACTAACAGATTTATTTTTTGCCTGAAAGCTCATGCAAAAACTAAATCTGTTAGTCTTAAAGTGCCACACAACTCCTTGTTGTTTTTTTACTGGACTAGACTAACACGGCTATCCTTTTGAAATTACCAATATAAATGATGGCACAAGGTTCAGGGCAAGAAGGTTTTGACCTATTATCTTCTCTGGGAGGAGAGTGGGCTCTTAATCTTCCTTGGTGGTTGTCTAGTTCCTTCAGTGCAAAGACTAACCTAGAAACCTGTAATGGCTGGCTTTAAGAGACCACGAATGAGTGTAGTTGCCTCTTGTAGAGGAAGAAAGAAAGCCAGAACTATCCTGTGAGATGAGAACTGTGTGCGCTTGCGCGTGTGCAGGGGGCTGCCAGCCACTCTAGAAAGGGGATACTCAAGGGAGAATGGAATGAGGCAATCTGTAATTGCAGATTAAACAAAGTGTTCCATCCAATTCTTTCTACCAAGATATGGTGCATATTTATTTAGAAGAAAAAAATAAAATAAAGTTTAGTAAGCCTTGCCCAATGCCATTAATGCTCTGCAGGCAGGCAGTAATACAGATTTTAAAATACTCATCCTACTTGGCATTCTAGTCCCTATGCTTTTCCTATCATTTAGCAGGCATATTAGTGATAACACTACTTAAAAGCATGAAGGATGAATGATATAGCTTCTATTCAGTTAGATGCATTAGAATTCCACTTTCTGTAATACTGCAGACAATGGAACTCTTAGCATACTATAAATCATTCAAGCCACAGTCTGGCCTTCTTTCTAGGAAACCCTGGGGCATAAGGTTTAAATATCAGACGTGAGTTAATTTGCCCAACTAGTTCTAATTTCAAAAGAATGATTGTGAATTGTAGCCTCTGTCCATGACTCTCAGTGCCCCACTAATGTGTCACTGCTCTTTTGGATGACCATGCAGCTCTGATGGCTGGTGTGGAGATTGGGCGGAACCATGACTTTTCTCTCCTTCTCACTCTCTTTGAGGAGATGAGGGTCTACATGGCCACTAAACTGGTGCAGCTCCCTTGATGAAGTGCATACATGAAACTTAAGTAGTTTTCAGTTTGTGATGCTTTAGAGAACATGACGCGCTTAAGCCTCCCAGCCATTACAACAGGTCCACACCAACTTAATTCCACTGGTGGACACGACACCATAAGCACTGAGGTAGAGGATCAAGTGGCAGGGAATCTATGAGAGCGAGATGGGTAAAGTTCCACTGGTGAAGCTGGGTGCAGTCTTGGATCACAAATGAGACACATTTTGAATTTCCAGGCTGCATGGTGAAAGTCCTATTCACATGATATCCTTCCTGTTTGCTGGGTAAGCTCAGCTCATCCCATCAGCAAAGAGGAGAAGTCATTGTAATTTCCAGCAGCGTAGCCATGTTAGTCTAGTTCAGCAAAATAAGCAAGGAGTCCTGTGACACTTAAAAGACTAAGAAACTTATTGCATGAGCTTTCGTGATACAAAATCCCACTTTGTCAGATGCTTTGACACATCTGACAAAGTGGAATTTTCTCCCATGAAAGCTCATGCAATAAATTTCTTAGTCTTTTAAGTGTCACAGGACTCCTTGCTTATTTTAATTTACTTTCTCAGAGAAAACAACTACCCAAAAGTGCTGCAACTCTTCTATACTCTGTCATTGTTCCCTAACTTAAAGCACCAATGCAGGTTTCAAAGTGAGTGATGCTGGCTCAGAAGTGGTGTGTCTGGGGACTGACAGCTCAGTGACCTCCACTGACTGGACTTCATCACAGATTAAATGGGCTGCTCTTCTACTCCCCACTGGAAATCTTGAGGGAAGATGGCAGTGGAAATGTTTTCAGCTGGAAATTTTTCCACCCTTTGACAGGGGAAGTGAGGCTGGTGCAAGAAGTGTAATTTACACTTTTCTGTACCAGTTTTTTTTAACTGACTTACAAAGTAGATAATAATTCAGGTGTAGCCATTGATGGTTACTGTAAATAGGTTATTTAGCGTAAATGCAATAGTGTATTGTAAGGTTAAAAATAAGTTGTCTTTACAGTGCTCACAGATGAGACCACACAGCTTTATTTTACTCTTTACCTGAGAGATAGACTTGTGTGGTCTGGATGGATGATGGATATTACATTTGAAAGCCTGATTAAAATGGAATGTAGATGATTTATCTAGTTGATACTAACTTCCTGATAAAAGCTAAAGACATTAGTAAACCGTAGTAGATATATCACTCTTTCTTTAGACCCCATGGAGAATATTATGTTAATGCATGCATCTTTTTTACTCTAGATGCTTTTTCCCAGTGGTTGAGGATAGTGTATTATGGCACTGCTATTGCAGTTTATTGTGAAATATTTTAACAAAACCATTCACTGAAGACAGTAGATGTAGTGGATAAATCACTTCCACATATGCTCTCACACAATCGCACATACCCCTAGCTTTTAACTTCCATAACACCAAGTTATTCTCCACTTTGGAGAATTAGGAAAAAAAAATCTCCAGTGAAGTTTTTTTTGTGAATTCCTTATTCTAGACAAGACTTGAGAATGTAATATAGACTTCTAAAACAGGTAGCAAACAGCCAAAAATTCTGAGCAGTCATTTAGTCCTGCATACATACAATTGAAAGATTTAACTATCGTAAATGAAGCATTTAGCAATTCCATTACTGCAGCAAATGTGTAGAACTTGTTAAACTGCTGTTCACTAATTGTTTGTATTTAAATTAATATGAAAAAGTACTGAATATGCCCATGAGAGTCACTACTGTTGAGCTGGAATTTACTGAAGATGCTAGCAATAGATGGGTAGGTACAAAAGTTTGTTCTGATTCTTTTTTTAAAGAAAAATGCTGATTTTTTTGGCTAAAATTTTAGTTTACAAAATACAGTGTAGAACAGAAATGCCAATCCAAATCTTTCATTTGATAAGAAATGTAGAAATTCTTCATTTCAACCCCTTGTTTTCATCTCACTTCCTGCTAATAAGCTGTTTCCATTGTTTGACTCTATACCACTGCACTGATTTGCTGTAACAGTCTGACCTGATCCTATCACTTAAACTTCCCTGCATTTATTTTCCTTCCTTTCACCCTCCCATTACAGCTCATGCGATAAATAAATAAAGTTGTTAGTCTTTAAAATTGCCACTAGACTCCTTGTTTGTTTTGCTGAACTAGATTGCCACAGCTACCCCTTTGGAAGAGATGTCAGGATGTTCATCTTAGAGTCTTGAGTGCAGGCAGAGCCCCCAGCGTGATCAGTCAGGAAAGCTGAAGTTCCAGGGGAACTGGATTCAAGCACCAGAACAGAATTATGAACTTATAGGGGCTTTTGTAGGGAAGAAACAGTGGTTCAAAGGAGAGCACTACATTTATTTATGGGCAAATGATGACTCCAGGGAGTATACCATGTTGTTTCGTTTAGGCTGAAGAATTTGAACTGATAATTCCTGCCTATGGAGAATGCTCCTCTGAGGGAGTTCACAATGTAAATCAGGCCAATTCAATGTTTTGGATATTTAGTAAAGGATCTATTACTAGAACTGCTGAGCTGGAAGTGGTCAGATGTCAGTTCATTAACAGTTAGAACAGAGATCCTCAGTCCCTGCTTCGCTGATCCCAGAGTTCAGTGTGGTTTCTGCTTTGGAGCTTCATTCTCCATTCAATATGCTAATAGAAATGTTTCTTTCTTCCATCTTTGATGCAAATGAGGCTCTTTGCTTTCCATTCAGGGTGCTAATGCAGATGCCATCTTCTCCCATCTTCAATAAAGATGAGGCTAGGGAGTTTCCTTAATCTTGTCACCCTTGTCTGGAGGGTTTTAGGTAAGTCTCTCACTGCCTTTCATTGCTTATGGTCACTTGGTCTCTGATCAGTTTTGGTTCAAGCAGAGGATGGAAGGGGGAGGTCCAGGTCACTTAGACAATAAGGGGTTTGTGTCTTGGTTCACAGGCCTGACAGATAACAGAAGCTTACAGGCTGTGTCAAAGGTCAAACTGATATATTTCCTATTCAACAAAGTGAAGGTGCTACAATTCTTTCATGCTAAATATATTTAAAGGCAGAGACTTTTCAATGTCTTGTTGTAGTATAATAAACAGAGACCAGTGTGTGTGTGTAACATAAAATATAGCACTTTACAGATTTTTAAACAATTAGTTTTAAAATCTCAGATCCTTGAGAAATAAGTTTCTGTTGCACAAATTCAGGTTGAAAATGCAATTAAAAAAAAAAAAACCTCTTTGCCACACACAAATGTACTGAAACATGCATAAAGTCATAATGTACCAAGTATCTATTCCTTACCTTTTAGAAAACATTCATGATTGGAAAATTAGAGTTCAGTTACATTGTTTTGGTCACAGAAAAGACCACCCACGGCTGAAACAATATGGTTCTAAAATCACAATGTGTTTGTGGGCTCCTCATCTTCCAATTTTCAGTCATCAATATAAGCATCTCTTTAGCCCCTTCTGGAATTTGAATTCAAACAACTTTGAAATCTTAAAGCAAAATTCAGCTGAAAACACTGTATTTGACTGAACTTCATGTGAAAATCATGAAAAAGTCTCATAAATTAGACCAGATTCAAGTTTTATTTGGCAATCTTGCCACCAGCTTTCCATAATTAATTCAATAAGTTAACAAAATATTAATGCTTTAAAATATATAGACTATGTAATATCCATATGATAGGTGAGCTTGCAGAGCAAAGCAAACAAACTTAATCCTTCTCACTTAATATTTAACTAATTCCTTTTTTATTTTTTGAGCTAGTTGAAAATTTCCCACCAAAGCCTTTTCCACTGGAAAAGACTGTTTTGTCAAAACCTAAAATTTCCATGGGAATGTGTCAATTTCCACAATTTGTTTAGGAAGAAAATGAAAAGAAGCATTTCAAGAGGGCCAATTTTAGCATTTTTAGAACATGGCACTTTGATTTTTCATTTTGAAATTACTTTTCATTTCAGATTTATTGTGTATTATGATTTAAAAAAAAAGGCAAAATAGACAGATATGGTTTTGAGCCAAAAAATACTTTACTGAAATTTTCATGTGAAATTTCGAAAGCTTTAGTTCTGTTTGGATTCAGAATGAAAATAAATTTGAATTAATGCAATTTCTTGCAAAATAGAAATTCTAGTCCCTGTAAAACTCAAGTCGTCATTATGACAAACCTTTGTAGTAAGAGAGTGAATTTAATTTTCAATCAAATATTAACACTAATTGGAAAGCTTTTCAAAGACACAAAGTGGACATTAATGTTTAATTCCACTTCATGCTTTTGAAAATCTATGTCTAAGCAAATAGTAATCATTGCAGGAAAGTGTGAAAATGTATTTAACAGGATAACTAAATGGTTTTACAGGTTGAATCTGTACCAATATATCATAGAAGTTTGTCAGTACTGCCTAATATGCTAGAAAACTATTTTGGCCTCTCCCTACAGCTGAGTGACTCTTTATATAAAAATAGCTATGGATATTATGGAAACTCTAGAAACTACTTTCTTGAACTATAATTATTTTCAGGTTAGTAGTATCTATGCCACAAAGCAATCCAGGGCATTTTCTCTGAGGAACCTTGAATGCCAATAGTTATAACAGACCAGATGTTTCATTCTGGGATTTTTGATAGTCATAATATTGACTTAAAGGGTATGTCTACACTTACACTTTAAATTGAAATAATCATCATTATTTCAATTTAAATAGTGCATGTCTACACTAGCTTTCCTTATATTGGGATGAGGAGCTCCCTCATTTCGAAATAAAGAATTGTCTTTTCAAAATAATAAAAACTCACTATATATAGAAATGATGGTTAAATTGGAATTATTTTTTCAAAATAATGCAGTGTAGCCACATTATTTCGATTTAACTGTTATTTTGATTTAACAATTTTTGCCCTTCTCCCTCCCAGAGTACCTTCCTCTCTAGATATTAGGTGGGGGGCATGGCATTTCTTGGGGGCCATCTTGCCACACATCCCATGGTGCCCCTCCATGGACATACTAGTTCAATTTGGGTTTCTAGTGAGGACACATTAAATCAATTTTAACTTAAATCGATACATTGATTTTTATTTTGATGCAATTAGATTGATTTAAGTTAAATCAATTTAACAATCTAAGTGTAGACATAGACAAAGAGAATTAGTTCAGCCTGCTGAATTACTGACAGCAGATCCCACCTTGCAAATATAGCAGTATAAGGTGCCATGTAATCACAGGTTTCAAATTTTACCAACACAGAATTATTTGTTATATAAATTTGCTAATTATTTTCATTTTTGAAGAAAACCCATTAATGTTCTTATTTATTCTGTACATTAGACTTAAGGAAAAAGGAAGTGTTTGGATTTTTTTGTGCAGGGAGGGATGTTCCATCTTAAACTCTGAAGCACTGGTGATATCTGTTCTCTAAATTATTGTTGATTTCTAAATGCACAATTTTAAACTCTTTTGGTGTTGCTTCACCATCGTTAAAGTGAGGAACTAAGTGAAATGTTCTTATCTGAAGCAGTATAGAGGACCTGTGTATGTCATTCTTTAAACTGGAAGTCAACATTCTAACCTGCTCTTACATTAGATCTAGGAGGCGGGTAAGAGCTAGATCCACAAAAGAAATTTAGGAAATATCTACACTCCATTAAAATTAAGGCAAAATTGAGTTGGCCTAACTTAGGTCAGCACGGAGGAGCTGCAGTAATTGCATTGCTTGTACACATCTATACTTTGCTCCTTGTGTCAGAGGTATATATCCTCATCAGGAGCTCTTGTACCAACTAAACTGTCAGCATTTGGCATTCTGTATCGGCTTCTGAGATCCTGAAACAGTTGATGTAAACAATACCGTTTTTGTATTGACCTTGAATCAACCTAACTACATTGACATTGACTCCGTCTCATGAAGAGATGAAATTAAGCTGGTGTAGCAGGCATGTTACGTAAAGAGGGATGAAATTTTTGAGTATTCACTTCCATATAGTAGTTAGGTTGTCTTGCTTCAGCTAAACTCTGTAATGTTGAACAAGGCTTGGGGTCTCCTGTAGCTAGATATGTAACCCCCCCCCCAAAACCCCAACAAGAACAAAAAAACCCAACAACCTGTGGATGCCAAGGTGATGAGGTGCTGTTGATACTTTCTTTATTCTCAATAACCCAGTTACTGGAACAATTTCCCAGGATGTGGGAGACATGGGTTCATATTGCTCTCTACTTGATGTGGAATGGAGATTGAAGCCAGACCTCCCACATCCTCTGTGTGTATTCTCTGACTGCTTGGGTGAAACTTATGGGGAAGGGGAAGTGCCCCCTCCTGTGTTCTGTGTAGGGCCTGCTTGAGTAAGTATGCTCAGAACACACCTAGTGGAGTAGGCAGAGCAATGCTTTTGAGGCCTATCTTGAGGATCCAGCTGGAGCTTACATGCGAACTAGGCATATGGGTATCAGACTTTAAGCAACTGTGCATATGCCCAATTTTTTAGGTACCAAGGCAATCTTGTCAGCAGAGATGTAGGCACCTATCAGGATAGTCAAGGATTTTGGGGACCTAAATTTTGGACATAGACACCTAGTGTAAGGGTCCCTTTGTGGATTTTGCCCTAAGTGTCTCATACAAAGTTCTTCAAAGTCAGTGCATGTCTTTTCATTAACTTCAGTAGGCGTTCAATCATACTGTAAATCAGTATCTCTCTTACAGTGCAAACATATTACTTGGTTACCAGGTAAAGCCATGACATATAAAACAGTGTCTTTATTGTGTGCAACTGCATAATGTGTAGTGATGCTGAAATGCACAATAAATGCTACAGTGTGCAAAAAATCACACTTCAGAGAACCTTTGAAATGCTTAGAGAAAATGCTGTTTGTTCAGCTGTGAATTTCTTGACTTTTGCCAGTTTGAATGCTAAGGATATTTTAGCACAGATTTTTTTTTTTTAGTTCAAAATTAATGAAGGTAAACTAAGGAGGGAAGTATGTTAATATGTGATGGTAGAGTTCTGCAATGTGGAAAGTCATTTCAGTTTCCTATATGAACAAAAAATCGTGCTCGCTCTGTCTCCGTCTCTCTCTTTTTTTAAATTATCCTGACCTAAAAGACTGACATTCAACTCAGCTATCACATGCATTCTACTAAGCCCTAAGATTTCAACATAAACAACAGGAACATCAAGGGTGCATAAAGAATATCTTCTTCAACGCATCAGAGATTTTATCCTCCCAGGACATTCCTCTCCATGTGAGCCTGTAGAAACTGATGGTCACACACCATACACTCACTGTATTAGAGGCATGGATAAGGACAGGGTGACTGAGATGAAATCTAGGTAAAACACTCAGGCCAACTCAACAAGGGTTAAAATAGCAGAAGTGAAATTGCTCCCCTTTTGTTACTCAGATTTCCAAATTAGAGGGTTTTTTTAATCCTCAACTGCTGAACTGGTCAAAAGTTGTCTTATTATTATTTATTACAATCTCACATCTGTGATTTAGCCTCCAGACTGGATTAGTGCTACGTGTTGCCATGTGCCTACACCTTAAAATCACCTGGAAACTTATTTATGCTGAAAATGGATACCTTGGTCCAACCTTTTAAGTGGTTGTTCCCTCAGGGAACATATATGCTATCTATGATCCACCCTCTGTACTGGCTCCAGTTCATGCTTGGCTACAATTGTAAGGTGTTTATTTTAACCTATAAATCACTAAATAAGGTTGTTAACTCAATATTACTTCCTTCTTAATGCTGAAAGCATATTTCTGGAATCAAGGTTGAGTGGTGGGTCAGCCTTATTTTGACTGTGGATGTGAAGGTTTTTATACTTCAGGGCTAGATCCTTAGCTAGTGTAAGTTGACATAGCTCCACTTAAGTCACTCGGACCAGTTTGCAGCTTAAGATGTGTCCCTCAATATTGGTTCCATTTTAAATGCCTTGGGTAAAATTTCCAAAAGTGCCTAAGCCTCATGTACAAAAGAGGCTAAATCCCACTGACTTCTAGTGAGACTTGGATTCCTAAATGCCTAAGTCATTTTTTAAAAATGGAATTTAGGCTAATTTGCTTAGGCACTTTTTCAAAATGTTTATCTTATTAATTGTATTCATACTTGTGTTTAGAGCACTGGGTGGGCACATTATTCAAACTTAATTAATTAATTAATTAATTAATTAAAAGAAACATATAAATACCGAAAGTACTCAATAAAGTACCTGCACTTATCCAGAAAAGCTTATAGGAGATTGCATTTCTGATTGGAAAAATCATGCATCCTACCTGACACTATACCAGCCATTTCACGTTTCAGTGGTTTAATCTTAATACTGGGAGAATTTAAACTGTCATCTTTCCAAGGAGGAGGATTTTATAATATTGTATAGCCATGTAATTCATCCTCTGTAGTGTCTATCAGATGTACTATTGTCTGTATACCTGAATTATAATACCTCTAATCCCAAATAATAGTCATTGTATTACTACAAAATAACAAGTCAATTTGTTGCGCTGCTTCCTCCTGGACATAGCGAAACATCTATCAGCACAGTATTTAGAATGACACCTCTAGGCAGCCTGTACTTTCTGTGGAAGGGTTTGTTGCCTTCAGATTTGAAGGCATTACTTGAGTCTCTTATGTAATCTGTTAATCTGGCAGATGGAAAAGGCGGAACAGGAAGATTTATAAAGTACTGCACATTTTAATAATTATCCTGTGAAAGGCTAAATTCAGATATTCAGAACTTCCTAAAATTTGAGGGAGGGACTGCAGCCGTTGCTCATGGCAGAATAGAATTTACTCATAGAATCATAGGCTGTGTTCACACACAGGCATTATTTCGATACAAGTTGTGTCGAAACAACTTGTATCGAAATAATGCCTTATTATGAAATAACTTAATTCGAATTAACAGTTTGTTAATTCGAATTAAGGAAAAAAGCTCAAAGCGAAATAGCAGTTTCAGGCAACAGTTATTTCGAAACAAGTCACTGTTGTTTCGAAACAACATGTTCGGACGGCATTGTTTCGAATTGTTTTGAAACAACATTGTTTCATCCCCACATGGGCTTTAAGTTGTTTCGAAACAATGCCGGTGTTTCGAAACAACGGGTGCCGTTGTTTCGAAACAACCATGCGTCGTGTGAACAGGGTATTTCTTATTTCGAAACCACCTCTGTTGTTTCGAAATAAGAGTGCTGTGTGAACACAGCCATAGAAGATTAGGGTTGGAAACAATGTTAGGAGGTCATCTACTCCAACCCCCTGCTCAAATAGGACCGACCCCAAATAAATCATCCCAGCCAGGGTTTGTCAAGCTGGGCTTTAACAACCTAATTCTACCTGTTTCAGATCACATGAGTAAATAGGTCTTTTTGCAGGTAAAGTTTCAGATTCTGGCTGTGAAAAATACATTAGAAAAAATACAGAAAAAGGTAATATATTTAGAGTATACTTTCCATTAAGGAACTTTATTAAGTGTTGCAAAATCAAGCACTCAACAATTAGGAAATGACAGCATTGACTGCAGTGACTATCCCTGCAGCCTTAGGGTTTGCACTTATGCCAGCAACATTTTTGTCACTCAGGTGTAAAAAGCACCTCATGGAGGGAGATAAATTTTGCAGGCATCAAAGTGAGTGTAGACAGCATAGATAGTTTTATTATGTCAATGGAAGAGAACTCTTGAGCCAGCACAGCACAGCTATAACTAGGGTTCATGCCAGCAAAATTTGACACTTAAGGTATGTCTACACAGGAGCCTTAGGTCAACTTAAGTTGGCATACAGACCCCCATGGTCACACCGGGCTTTTATTAAGTTGACTTAAGTGCTTCCTTAAGGTCAATTTAATGCTGAAATCAACCCTATTAAGTTGACTTAAGCCAGTGTAGATCGGAAATGGCCCTTAAGTCAAATTATTTGGCCTCCAGGACACCTCCCAGAGTTCCTGGCCACCAAGAAGGGTTGACCTAACACCTGCCATTGTGGATGCAGGTACTCGAGAGGAGTTTTCAGTGTGGATGCTTGGACTCGATTTAATAGAGCCTCCAATGTAGATAGACCCTTAGTTGCAGAGGATTTTTTTCACACCCCGAAGTGACAAAAGTTTTATGCTGGCATACATGCAAATATAGACAAGCCCTTAATTCTATCTCCCTGTGCCTGTACATTAATTCCCATGGGTATGTCTACACTTACAATTTAGTTTGAATTAATGAGGATTAATTCAAACTAAATCAATGCATGGCTACACTGGCTTTTATTACTTTGAACTAAGGAATTCCTTAGTTCGACGTAGTGAACACTTACTTTGAAGTTATAAAACCTCACTTAACTTCAGAGTAATGGTTAATTCAAATTTATTAGTTTGAAGTAACCCAATGAAGCTGCATTAATTCGAGCTAACCATTAGTTTGAATTAACGCTGTTTGACTTTCTTCCTCTCAGGGTGCCTTCCTCTTTCTATGTATTGGGCGGGGGCATGGCCCTTCTTGAGGGCCACGTTGCCACACTTCCCATGGTGTTCCCCTCCTAAACAAACTAGCAAGTCTCGTCTGTGGACATGCTAGTTTGATTTGAATTTCTAGAGGGGACATGTTAGTTTGAATTAACTTAGTTCGAATTAACCATTGTTAGTTTTAATTAGTTAATTTGAACTAATTTCTCAAGTGTAGACGTAGCCCATCTAACTTCCTAATTTCAGAGCTTCTCAGACTTCTCTCTCTCCCTCCCTTTGAAGAACATCCTTGCTTTTGATTTGTTGGGAAGGTCTTTCATGACCATTCTCAGCCTCTTGATATGCTACTTTGGAACATGTGGAGGCATTTCTTGCTATATCAAATGAAGCAAAAAACCCCCAAACTTCTGATTAATAGATATTGGAGGCAATTTTTATGCTGGAGGCACCAAAATCTTTTTTGTGTTTTGATTTTCTTTTTTTATAATTTCAAAATGTTGGAAGTGTTTTTGAACAGAATGAATGTTGACCAGGTTTTATTATCCCACTTCTTCATTTTTACTTCTGCCAATCTATAACATTTCAGAACGTTCTCAACTTCTCAAAAAGTTACAGTATGACAGAAAAGTAGTATGAACCACAAGCCACAGTTACAATTCCTTTTAATTGCACTCAGTAGGAGTGGAGTTAAGACAGGGGGAAAATCTCCACATTTCAAACTTCAAAAAATCTTTAGTAAAAAAAATTCTGGAGCCATGTTCTATTTGAATTTTTCTCTACAAAATAGTTTGTCTTTTTTTTTTTTGATCCACTATACTCAAAAGTGCAGGTGTGTGTTTGTGAGAGACAGATATCCATAGTGATTATAAAAAATACTATTTGACTCTTTAGTTCTGTTTTAGTGAATGAACTGAAAGATCATAGGACCCACTGTAGTATCTGTGGCCATCTTCTGTCCTGTGAATCTCCTTGTTCAGTATGCTTAGCATTATTGAGACTTACAATCCTGGTATTTAAATTTATAGGAATTTTGTTTTCCTCTTATATCAAGCAGTAGGATTCTTGAACTTTCTGTTCATAGCAATAGAGCAGACAGGTAGAGAGGAAGAAGAGGGCAATTGTATGTACAGCAGCTTTTGGAAACAAGCTCGTGTTTAGGTTCACTCAGCAGAATAGTGAATATTGGATCTGTGTGACTCCTATGTTTAAGAACATAAAAAATGGCCATATTGGGTCAGACCATCTCTCTAGCTCAGTGTTCTGTCTTCCAACAACACCTAATGTCACATGCTTCAGAGGGAATGAATACAACAGTTATTCATCAAGTGATCCATCCTAATGGCCATTCTTAGCCTCTTTAACAGCAATCCCAGTCTATCGTGGCTCATGACCATTGAGGTACCAACCCTCCATGAATTTATCTAGTTCTTTTTTTGAAAACAGTTATAGTCTTGGCCTTTACAACATCCTCTGGCAAGAAGTTCTACATGTTGACTTTGCATTGTGGGAAGAAATACTTTCTTTTCTTCATTTTAAACCTGCTGCCTATTAATTTTATTTGCTGATCTCTAGTTTTTGTGTCATGGGAAGAAATAAATAGCACTTTCTTATTTACTTTCTCCACACCAATCATAATTTTATAGATGTTTGTCATATCCCTCACTTAGTCATCTCTTTTCTGAGATGAAAAATCTCAGTTTTATTAATTTCTCCTCCTACGGCTTTCCATAGCCCTAATCGTTTCAGTTGCCCTTTTCTGTACCTTTTTCAGTTCCAATATATTTTTTTAAGAGGGAGGCAATCAGGTCTGCACAAAGTATTCAAGATATGGACATATCATGAATTTATAGCGCCAACACAATAGGTGTGTGCCTTATTATCTATTCCTTTTCTAATAATTTCCAATATTCTGTTAACACTGAGTGCATGTTTTAGAGACGTATTCACAATGACTCCAAGATATGTTTCTTGAGTGATAACAGCTAATTTAGACTCTAATTCTTTATGTATATTTGAGATTACGTTTTCCAGTATGCATTACTTTGTATCTATCACCACTGAATTTCAACAGCCATTTTGTTTCAAAGTCACCCAGTATTGTGAGATTCCTTCGTAGTCTTCTTTGGATTTAAAAATTTTGAGTAGTTTTCCAGTGCCTATAAATTTTGCTGCCTCACTGTTTACCCGTTTTTTCTAGATGATTTATGAATATGTTGAATAATATTGATCCTAATACAGACCTCTGAGGGGACATCACTATTTACCTCTCTCTATTCTGAAAACTGACCATTTATTTCTGTACTTTATTTCCTATCTTTTAATCAGTTACTGATACAGGAGAAGCCCCTTCCATCTTATCCCCATGACTGCTTACTTTGCTTAAGAGTCTTTAGTGAAGAACCTTGTTAAAGGCTTTCTGAAATTCTAAGTACACTATATCCACTGGATCAACCATGTCCACATGCTTGTTGACTCCCATCAAAGAAGATTGGTGAGGCATGACTTCCCTTTACAAAATCCATGTTGACTCTTCTAACAAACCATATTCATCTATGTGCCTGATAATTCTGTTCTTTACTATGATGTCAACCAATTTGCATAGGATTCAAGTTAAGCTTACTTCCCTGTAATTCCCAGGATGGCCTCTACATCCTTAAAAAAAAAAAAAAGTCATCATGTGCACTATCCTCCAGTACAGAACCTGATCTCAGAGATAGGTTACATGCCACAGTTAGTTCTTCTACAACTTCACATTTGAATTCCTTCAGAACATTTCTTCTTTTTATCTCACCTCACTATAAGAGGTGATTTTGCCTTTTTTTTTTGAAACCTCACCTCACTCTAATATGCTGTTCTACATGCTTTTAAATCTAAACAACTGCTTTGATTTGCTGTAATAGTCTGACTTGATCCTGTGACTTACAATTCCCTGCCTTCATTTTACTCCTATTCTGTAAACTCTCCATCTTCAAGCATCTGACAAGGTGGGCTTTTCTTCCATGAATACTCATTTGATAAATAAATTTGTTAATCTTTCAAAGTTCCATGGGACTCCTTGTTTGTTTTGCCAAACTAGACTGACATGGCTACCCCATCTGGTCCAGGTGACTTATTTCTGCAGGGATTGTCAGCCTGCCAAAAGTGGCATGTACACCAACTTTGAACAGCACACTGAACCCTGACCAGAGTTCCATTGCTCCATGCACACCACAAGTAGTCAAACCAGCAGAGTGCCACTACCACTGACACTGCTGCTGGAAAGCCTCCCCCCCCCAGGGGTTAAAGTATAATTTGGTGGGCCCTGGAACCCTCCTAAATTTTCAGGCCCCCTTCATGCATGTCTGGGCCCCCTCCAAACACCCCAGCTACTGCCCCCCAAAATGCCTGCCCCCATCAGATCCCTTCTTCACTATGTCCTCCTCAGCCCCAATCCCTATTCACTAAATTCCCTGGTCCCATGTCTGCACTCCAGCCGTCCTCACCCCTAGGATTACCAGATACCAAAGCATGGAAAGGAGGACAGGGAAGTACGAAAAGGAGGACATTGGAGGACATATGGAGAATATGTAGTATTAATGTAATATTCTTCTATTTTTAGGGGGCCTTGGAACTCTTGCCACTAAAAATAGGGTGTTTTGGGGCATTCCAGCATGCTTGAACCCCTGTAAGTATAAAGCTGGACAAAATCATGTATTTTTAAAATGCCTGCTAGATGGAGGACATGAAGGTAAAAAGGAGGACATGTCCTCCTTTTGTCTGATCTCTGGTAACCCTAATGAACCCCAACTCCTCTGTGTTCACTCCAGCCCCCTTCAGCCCCCCAACACCCTCCAGACATTCCCAGCCCACCATCCTGACCCCTTCTTCCAACCCGCCCCCCCCCATGCTGAGTTGCCTGAGGGGAGGCCAGGCCTCGCTTGCTCACCCAGCAGCCTTCAGACTCCCAAGGGCCAGGGCAGGGGAGAATCACCCCCATTTCCACCCCCACCCACCACACGCTGTACCAGAGGGAGCTGCCGGAGGTGAGGCTGGGACCCACGCCAGTCTTGTTCATCCAGTGGTGAGGCCCTCCAGCAGTTCGCGGATTCCCGAGAGCTAGGGAGGGGCAGGAGAAAATCACGCTGGACCCTTACTCAGGCTGTGCTCTGAGGTTTCTACCCCAGAGCACAGCCTGTGCATGCATGGGGGGTGTCCAACCAGGACTTCACAGTAGGGCAGGCATGCCTCTCCTCTTCTAGTAGCGCTGCCTGTCCTGCCGGAGTGCGACTGCTCCATTTTTTATTTTTAGACACTGCCGGAATGCTGCCCAGGGCATCTCTACATTGGGGCTGGCAGGGCATGGGCCCTGCATCTCCAGCCCCAGCTAGCTGGAAGTGGCCCGATCTGGCTCCTGGCCACTTCTGGAAAGTGTGGATGGCTCCTGCCGCTTCTTAAGAAGTGGCAGGGACTGTCTTCCACTTCAAGCTTTCTCCAAGAGGCTTGAACCTGGGGGTGGTCTGTGCCACTTTTTAAAAGCAGCAGGGACGGTCTCCGCCACTCAGAGTCTGTCCCTTCCACTTGTAAAAAGCAGCACAGACCACCCCTGCCTTTCAGCCGCATGCAGGTGGCTCAAAGCGGGAGATGGTTGAAGTGGCACAGACCATCCCTGGCTTTGAGCCCCTTTTAGGAAGCTTGCAGCCAGATTGGGCCATATGCGCACCTCGATCAGGGCATGTGCCACGCATCCTGGCCCCCTCCAGAATTGCCCCTGACGTTGCACCGCTAATAATAGTGGGCCTTGGAACAGCATTCCAGGGCGTTCCACCCTACTTCAACCCCTGTCTTCCTCTGCCACCAATACTGTCAGACCATGGTCTCCAGCCTGTCCCCCGACAACACGATCTCTGGAAGGGGTGAAGTAGATGGCCTTTCTGCTGACAGCGCCGCTGGAATGATTCTGTCCAAACTGCTGACATTCCCCCTTTGGAAGGGTCCCTCCACTGCAAATATTGCTGGACTGGGGTCTCCAGACCACCCCTGCTACCAATACTGCTGCTGGCACTGGAGGGAAGGGGGGAGATTGGGCATGGCCCTTTCTTAAGGTTGCCAACCCTGTACTACTGTTTAGTTTATCAGTCCAAAGGTATAGCTATGTTAGCCTAGTTCAGCAAAACAAACAAGGAGTCCTGTAGCACTCAAAGACTAACAAATGTATTTATCACATGAGCTTTTGTGGCAGAAACTCCCACTTCGTCAGATGCTTTGAAGATGGGGGAACATAGCTCATGTGATAAATAAATTTGTTAAACTTTAGTAGTGCCACAGAACTCCTTGTTGGTTTGTCAGTATGTTCCAAAACTTTAATAACACCTAAGTCTGGGACAGTTCCTCAGATTTGTGACCTGAAAAGAATGGTTCAGATTTGGAAATTTTCACATCCCTGGCCATACAGACCAATGCAAATTATTCATTTAATTTCTCCACAAAAGCCTGATTTTCTTTGAGCAATCCATTAACATCTTGATTGGCCAGTAGCCCGACTGGTTGTTTAGCAGGCTTCCTGTTTCTGATTAACTTTACTTTTTCTTTTTTTGATGTTAGTCTTTGGCTACTAGTTCTGTTTAGGGAGTGGAAAGGTTTTATTTGGAATGAAAAAGGAATGAAGTATAAAAGAAATAAATTTAAAGGAGTTCATATTTTTGGCATGTCCACTTCAACCCTCTTTATAACATCACCAATATATTAAAGCTATAAACATTTGTGGTAACCCCAGATAGGTTATGACAACAACGGGTAATGTTTTTACACAAAGAACACACATGAGCACTATATATAGAGAGAGAGATATAGGTATAGATATATATTGTTTAATAGTGAATGTTACTTAATTGGTACTCTTGTAGATGGAGCATGGAAAAAAAGGTAAATTAATGTGAAGAAGATTTATTTGTTTTGTGTAATAGGGAGTGTAAAACTGTGAGCACTCAGTTGCCTGTCATGGGCCTCCAGGGTCCAATCAAATACGGGCAGTGAATCAATATATGAAGAAGGCTTTTTATTCAAATAACTAGAGTTAATACCAGTCTGTCAAGTGCACCAGGTGGCAGGGTCATTTGTTCTTTAGTGACTTTTTACAATAAATAATTGTGGCCCCATGAGGCAACAGCAGTAATTAAAACAAATATCATTACTACCATTCTATACCCATCCTGCCTAAAAAAAAAAAGAAAAAAAAGAAAAAAAGAAGAGCCTTAAGTAAGTCCTGCAAATCTCAGTAAAAGCTAGTTGAGAGCACTACACTATCAGCAAAATGTGAGATGCAAATACACAGTTACCTCTTTTTAGTCAAAAACTAGTTGATCCACTTTAAAAAGAATTTTCATAAATTGCTTTTCATTAAAATAAAATCTGGTATCAATTCTCACATTGTGCTGTGTGCTTCAGGCAGAGATTTAACTTTTTGTGGTGTTGCTTTCCTTTTTTTACCTTCTTCTAATGCAGAGTCTACAGATGATCTGAAGGAAGGATTCCTATGCATATGCTGTTGCTAATTTACAAAATCTGTTCCTTTTAGAGATTATTTTGCTGAAATTAGTGTAAGCACTGGTGATGCAAGATAAGAAGAAAGTTCATTACCCTACTTATGCATTTCTTCTGAAGTCTGAAAATCCAATTTACAGACCAAGTTTAGCATGATTTGGGACCTCCAGCAGTGTTATTGAAAATAATTTAGGATTGAAGTCTAGAGGTTGGCAGTACTGCAGCCTACAATTTCTTTTGGAGTCTGGAATGTAAAAATGGAACTCAAAATTGGTTAGCTTTTAGGACTTTCTGTTAGCATCTGCTAACTATTTAAACCACGATTTTACCTAGGTATAAAGCAGGATGAATTAAAAATGGGAGGCTCTGAGAAAACTATTGTAAGGGAATGAAACAGCTCCATTCTGTTGTTGGGTTTGTCCCTTAAAAATGTCCTGGTCTTTTCCTTTAACATATATGTTTGTTTTACTCTTTCAGTAGCAAAGTATATGTAAATCCTCACTTCTAAGTCTCTGTTATCTCTTGGCCATAACTACTGTTCTTCATGGGTCAAATACTGTCCCTTTACAGGCCCTGGCTGCAAATGTGTTATTACAATTGCACTCTCTACAGAGGCGGTATCCAAGATCTCTTGTGCATGTGCAAACACACTCCCACAGGTACTTCCTTTTGGTTTTACAGTTATGCAGTAAGGGGCTAGAACAGGAGCAGAGGCTTTGGTTCCTTCCTCCCTCTACAGCAACTCTCTCTAGTGCTTTCCCCAGTTCACATTTTTTGAGGCCTTCATCACTTAAAATTAATTTAAACCTTGGCTGCTGAGCTGGTCACTCTTCCTTGTTCAGCCCTCTTATCGCTCTCCATTGGCTTCAGGGAGGAGGAAAAAAAACCAGACAGATGATTTCTCCATTTCTTTTGGTAACCAACAGCAGAAAGCTCACAACCATCTAGGACTAGACTTACAGGGAGGACTTCAACCCTGCAATATTCAGCACTGTAGTCCCTAACTGTTAAGGACCTTGCTGTGCAGTGGAATTCACATTCTTTCTTTAGCCTAGACTAGTGTTTAGAATTCACATACAATACATGAGGAAAGTTTGGCAGCTAGAAAAATATTGAGAAATGCCAGCTCACTCAACAGGGAGCTGGGCAGGCTACCACAAATCCTGCATCTTAGTCCCTTCTTACCTTCTGATTCTACACTATTGGAAATGCAGAAAAGAGGGGTATAGTCTAAACCAGTGGTTCCCAAACTGTGGCCCAAAAGTGGCCATTCAGGGTTTTTCAAATTTGGCTCCCCTCTTGCCGGCTACAGAATGGAGTCATTACCTAAAAGACCCAAATGGAGTGTGTTTTCTGCAGGGCCAAAAGAAGGATGCTGCAGTCAAAAGGATAGGAGATTAGTGCTTCCATCCCCCTGGCTGTGCCAGGGAGCACTGCAAAGCACTCTGCATAGGTCCATAGGTGTTAGGGTCCCTGGAGCCGGGGTGGGGAGAGCACTGATCTTTCATCACCCTGCCTGCAGAAGGGAACCACTGCCTTGGGACCCAGCTAGAGTGTGCAGAGCTACAGGATGTGTGGAGTTGCCCTGCTGCAGTCAGGGAGATGGGAGAGCAATGATCAAGGATGCTAACTGGTCCTTTTGGGGGGGGGGGGAGCTGCTGGCAGAGATTGAGGGCCCTTCAGGGCTGTAAAAATATCTCTGGTCCTCGAGCCAAAAAGGTTGGGAACAACTGGTCTAAGCCATTCCCCCACAGGGAGTTGGGTGCCTCACTCCATTCAGAATTCAGATCCTCCTCTCGGGTTAAGTTATTAAATTGTGTTAGTTGGTTTTTTATGTGGAGAAACTGGACTGTAAGGAATGTGAAAGAAGGGAGGTAAGGTTGTGGTGTGGTGCTGTCTTCTACCCAGTAAAATTAGGTGCCAAACTGTTCTGTGATGGTGAGATTAAGGAGGCTGAATATGTGCCCAGTTGCTTAAATGTAGGTACCTCAGGGATTTTAACAGTGGAAACTGTAGGGTCCTGCAAGTTAGGTGGCAAGAGCTTTATGAATGCCAATCATCCCTGAAATATTAGTTTCCTAAAGTGGCAGTTAGGTGCCTAAAAGTCCTGCTTGTAATTCTAGTCCATAGTGTTTTTCTCTTAGGCTTTCTTTTATTTCTGAAAATTTGGGACAGCTGATTAGATCATTCACTATGGTCATTTGGTTTGTCTAAGATAGTGGCTGAAATCTTTTAGTTGTCAGGTTCACAGAATTCAGTTCAGCAAAATATTTGTGCATATGCTTAAGTTTTAAACACCAGGCCCTAAACACCATGCTCAAGTGCTTCACTGTCATTTCATTTTTCACTTTGTTTCCACTGATATATGAAATATTCTGTAGTTTCCAGCTTCAGTTGGAAGAAATCTTTGCAATATTGCTTTAAATGCCATCTGGCATTTGTAATGCACTTTGGGGCATCCCTGCAGTGCTTTGGAGCATTCTGCTGTGATAATGCCCCATTGAGATTTCATGTAATATTGTCTGAATTCTTCGGCTAATTCATTTCATGCCAGTTTTGCATACCCAAAGGTAGTTTTATTTTCTAACTTAACTAAGTACTTATTTCCACAGTGAACATACTGTGAAAATGTAGTTTCCCTTGTTCTTATTACAAAAGTAGTCTTCACTCAGAATAGTGTTTCTAAGTTTTATTTATTTATTTATTTGTTTGTTTATTTTAAACGGGTCAATTTTTTCACTTAGAGGAGATGGTCATTCAACTTCCTGTGAATTGCACTTTTAAGTGTGAAGACATCTCTGCAAACCATCTGGATAGCTATTTTAGTTCTGATACAGAAAGTTACAGCATAAATAATACACTATTGTTTGCTCTACCTTCCATGAAGTCTTTGTTTGTGACTCCCTTAGTCTGAAACAAGTTGTCATAGCAGGTTCCTACAGGCCCATCCTTCCTCTTGGGTCCTCTGCACCCACAAAACCACAAATAGACTTTGGCTTCATGCTCCCATTCATGCAGTTTGTTTACAGGTTGCTTGTTCACTGAATTCTGTGTACAAAAAGTCCAGTTTAACAGCCTCAGAGATCTCATAATCTTGGCCACCAACTAAGGGGAGCACTCTCTCCTCCCTCCTCCGGGAGTTCTCCCACTCTGACTTTTTTCCTCCTGCACTTCCTTCCTGTGAGCCTTTTCTAGCCCCTGGTAAACAAGCCTAGCAGCTGCTCCTTACTGGATCACTAAATGCAGACTTACTCAGATGGCTTCAATCAGGGGCATCGCTGGCACCTGGCAGACGAGGCACGTGCCCCGAGTCCCAGTGCCAGTGCCCTGAATGCCTGGCATGACCCCTGTCTCTCCTGGCCCCATCCATGGCCAGGTAGCTGGAGCAGGGCCGGGCTGGCCACAGAGATGCCTGCGTCTCCCGGCTGGGTAGCCAGGGCCAGGATGGCTGTGGTGCTGCCTGCCTCTCCCAAGCCAGACCACCCGCAGCAGTCACTGTCTTGCCCAGCCCCATCCCTGGCCAGGGATCCAGGGCCAGGCTGGCAGCAGAAGGAGTCCAGGGTCCTGACTCTACATTGGGGCCAAGAGGCTGAGCCCAGGCCCGGGCCCCAGGTCTTTCCCTGGGACAATGATGCTCCTGCCTTCAGTTCTCCCTTAAATAGGTCTCATGTGATAGTGGGCTGGCACAATTTTCTGTTGCCCAGAACCTTGCCACTGTCATCAAGATTGAAAGTACAGAAGACATAATTCTGATCATGTGCATAATTTACTGTAGATGTAGGGATAGTTCTAGGGTAAATTGTAGTATCAGAGACCCATAGGGTTAGAAAGAATAGCAAGAGTCAGCTAATCAAAATTCCTGTAAGATGTAGGGAAGTTGCATTCTGACTGTCTCCTATCATTTAGTCCACAAATCCATCTCCGCTGCTACAACATTCTTCTACGTATATATAATCCTGCCTCAGCACAGGGGGATGGACTAGAGAAATAAAAATAAATAAAAATAAATCTATTAGTCTTAAAGTGCCACACAACTCCTTGTTGTTTTTTTACTGGACTAGAGAACCTCGTGAGGTACCTTACAGCCCTGCTTTTTGGGGTCCTATGATTCTAATGATCCAAATATCTGAAGAACTTCAGGCAGCTGCCATTTGTCCTAGAACAACCTGATGGTACAAGAGGAGAGATACAAAACCAAATAATAAAAATAATATATTTTGAAAAATATGTCATGTACAGAATACTTGCTGGTATAAGAGAGGTAGACTGGTCTAGTTGTTAAATTAGTGGCCTGGGATTCGGAAGATCTATGTGCATGTCTTAGCTGTTCCAGAGACTTCCTGAATCACATGGGGGCAAGTCAATTAATCTCTCTCTGTTCCTCAGTTCCCTATCTGTAAAAGTGAAACAATAATACTTCACTTGTGTCTATTTAGATTGCAAGTTCTTTGGGGACAGGATCTGTGCTGTATTTTGTGTAAATGCAATGTGTAACATAAGAGGGTCTCAATTTCAGTTGGGTTCCCTAGGCACTACTCTAATACATAGTGATCAAAAGCAACCCTGTATTCATATACCTTTATAGAAATCTCTGTTCAAAATATGCCTTGCTGGGCAGTAATGTCAAGGTGGGAGGCATGCAACCGCATTATATGTAAAATTATGAATCCCCTGATGATGATGATAGCACATGTTTAGACCTGCACCAGAGTCGACACTGCCTGCTTTACCATTTGAATGAACTTTGCTTTGAGGGGTAATCCACAGAAGAATGGATTTCAAATGGTGACCAGACTATAAAAGTGAGGGACAAAAAACATTCAAGGAATCTCTCTCTATCTTTTTCTCTTTCACTTAAGAAGACAAAAAACCTGTCCTTTGACTTTGGGAGACAGCATGACCTTAGAATTTGCTCAGCAATGTTGCTGGGAATATTTGGTGAGGATTTTATCTCAAACCAAGTCTAGCTTGTTAAGTTTAGCTACTAGAAAGATTTTTTTATCTTTATTTCTTTCAACAATTCAAATAAACTATTATCTGAATAATAACTGAAGAAAAAAACACAAATCCCAGGTTATATAGGTCCTCTAATATCTGTATTTTTTATTTCATATCAGATGTTCTACAAAATTTCCATTTTGAGGAGGGAAAAATATTACCATCAGATGAGTCTTAATGCCTCTTGAATTATGTCCCAATCTAAATCCTTATTTGAACAGCTTTATTGTATTTTATGCATTAAGTACATCCTGTAAGAATTCCTCCCTACATATGAAGATGTTAAAAAGCTGAGAGATAATGGATGAAAACCTTAATGAAGGTTACAGAAGTCATTATACAAGTGTCGTGACTCAGCAGAAGAAAGCTGATGTAAGTTTGATCATTATGAATCTGGATGACAGGTTCACATAGCCTACACAAAGTCCTAAGACACAGCAGCAAGCTGTAAGATTAAAGTCACATTAGGAAATGTCACTTCATTCAGAAATGAGGAAAGAATAATTGCAAACTTAGATTGTATGAGAGTATGGAAAGGACCAGAGGCAATGACTCTATTCAACGGACAGAGATAGCTGAGGGAAGAATTATTTGAAGATAATTTTAAATTACCCACTTACTCAATTACCTTAATGTCTGCCAGCAACTTGAGCTGGATAATGTTAGGTCTTCAAGATTTTTTTTTTCATGATATGACAGTTTAGAGAGATACTGAATCTCTCACACTGTCTGCTGTCACTTGTAGTAGTGACTGTTTTAGTTAACTATGCAAACAGCAGTTAGAGATCTAGTTAACCAGAAAGGTTTGGTTCATCGTGGGGTATGTCCACACGAGTCTTTTATTTTGAAACAACACTGGTTGTTTTGAAATAAAAAACTGAATGTCCACACAACGTTTTCTTATTTCAAAATGACAGGCTCTGTCATTTCAAAATAAGAACTGTCATTTTGAAACAGCTTAAACCCCATTCATTTCAAAACGGCTGTTATTTTGAAATGGTTATTTCAAAATAAGGCCGTTTGAACATGTTGTTTTGAAACAACACCGTTGGTTTGAAACAACTGTTTTGAAACAACATGTCGAAACGGCCTTATTTCGAAATAACCATTTCAAAAGAATAGCTGTTTCAAAAGCAAGCTTTCCCTTAATTCGAATTAACTCATTTCGAAATAACTTATTTCAAAATAATGATGTATGTATGGACAAAGCCATGGACATTTGGTTCAAATCTTTTTTGCACCCACATATTACAGTGACCTTTCTGGAGAGAAATTTATCCTATAATCTACAAAATGTCATTCAAAAGCCTTTGCCTTTCTGTAGTTGTATCGTTATGTTTTAAGAAGTGATGCCTTCCAATGTGATGTTACCCTCTGTGATCTGATTGGCTATGGGTAACGCACCAGTGTAAATTATTCCTGTTATTGACTCTTGCTAAATGGGAATGAGACATTACACCAGCATTTCAAATGAAGAAAGGCAACATGTACCAAGTTTGAAGGCTGCATTATGACAGTGAGAGAATCAGAGAATGTAAAAAGCAGCATTTCATTTGTCATCTTTTGTTGTCCTGTGTTATATTTTCTGTGATCTATAGATTTATTTAAAAAAGGTGACCAGTACTGAACACAGAACTTTACAATGGTGGGCTATATCACATTGAAATTACACTAACCCACTCAGCTGGGGAAAGTAACTTTTTCATGTGCAAGTTTGGTAAATATTTTTTCATTTATTATTTTTATAAAAAGCAGATGAGTAGATTTTTGTGCCTAAATCTTCATAATAGTCTAATAAGGCAGGTCTAGCTGATCTTCATAAAGTGTTCTTGGACTTGCATCTGTCTTGGAAAATCAGCATTTCAACTTCTTTCCATAACGCTGCTTAATATTAAACTGAAAATGTAAATGATGACATGTTGAGATCCTTCTACACTACTGTATTAATTAGTTCAATAATGAATTTTAAACTATACTTTTTAGTCTGGGTATTAGTTGCACACATCTCTACTGTTTTAGAATCAGAAACATTACATTTCACAGTCCACCTCTGAATCCAGTCTCTTAATCTGTTAAGATTACCGTATAAAGTACAAACTGTTGTAGTCTGTACTGATTTAATTATTTGACACTGTATAGGGTTGCTTAACTAAGTAGTAGAGATATGTCTAATGGTCTCAGTACAGAGCCTTCTGAAACATCCTTCCTCACCAATGTTCCTGAATACAACCTTTAACTCTTAACTCTGCTTTCCACCCACTTGAGTGTTCCACCATGTTCCCCATGTTTCGAGGGTTTATAATAATCTAGCATGTGAAATTTTGTCAAAGGTTTTCTGAACGTTCTGTATTTGTTCTGCTGTCATGTTATCAGAGTACTGGTCTATTGGTACTAGGCAAGAGTGTATCCAATCACCTTTGTTAAATTTATAAAATATTGTGCAATCACATTTATGTATTTGCCCTTTTCTTTTCTTTTTCTTTTCTTCTCTCACATCATTCGTTCATCAACAGGAGACCACAAAACATAGCTTTAATAGAAAGTTAAGAACATGTATAAGTATTTGCAGGGCTGAGGCCTGAGATTCCAGTTTACAGTATAAGAACATTGATTCTGCAGCTATTTGCTTGTGCTTTTTTAAATATTCTGCAAATGCTATATTTCTCATTTATAATCAATGCATGAGAGAATTTATTTATATAAATTATTTAAACTTCTGTAGGTTACTAAGCTAAACTCTGGCCTTCACTGAGACAAACTAAAGTATAGAGACTGTGATTCTGTATGCTAGGTGCCGTACAAACAGAGAATAAATGGATAGTCAGTGTCCAAAGGCCTTACAGTCTAGGTATAGAGAAGAGACAACAGATGGATAAACACACATGGATGAGGCAATACAAGGAAATAACATGTAAGTCAGCATGATAGGCAGTAGTTCTGGTATACCAGCAGCCTAGGCCTTGTGAAGTTTTTGTAGCCATGGTGGGAAAGGAACATTTTGAAGGTGAATAATGATAGTTTTGCAGATGTTCACAGGGAGTACCTCCCATGCATGAGGGGCAGCATAAGAGAAAACAAATGTGTTTGTTTAAAAAAATTAACAAGTGGGCAAAGGAAGCTGGACTCCTCGACTGATCAGAGATAGAAGTTGCCATCTTGACAGCGAATGAGAGATCAGATAGTGAATTATAGACAGGCTAGAAGAAGCACCTTGGAAGTGAAGATAAATATTAAATGTGCAAATTTTGTGACATCCATTACCTGTTTCTTTAAGAGGGAATCACAGAAATAGAAAACTCTTCCTTCAGAGGAAGTTTTTCAAATGTGAGAAGCACTGAATATATTCTTCATGGGACATTTTTTTCTTCTGTGGAAAACACAGAGAAACACATTATGATGTATCTTGAGGAATGTTTCTGTGATGGGACAGGAAAAGGCAGTGGCTTTGGAATGTGGGGAGGCAAATGGTAGCTTGAAGTAAAATGTTGTGGTTAGCTGCTGCAGAACTTGTAGGGCTGGATAATTGCAAGGAATCAAACTAACATTTATTTAATGGTGCCAGCTTTAGGATAAATTTTTGTAAAAAGTATTTGTCATTGAGATAGGTTTGTTATTTTAGATGTTTACTCCTGAAATGTATATGACCTGACAGTTTTGATTCTTCCATGATCTAGTGTTTAGGACTTAGTATCCTTTTAAAGCCTTTTTGAGCATAAAAGGTCCCAGTGCTTTAAGTGCTGAACTCTTCCTGTCCATGATTGAGTAGCTTCATGTCTCCTGAAGAAAGTTCAAGGGAAGTTAATGTTCAGGCACAATCTTTTAGGCCCTAAACATGCTCCATACATCAGAGTATCTCGTGAAAGCCTGATCTTCCAGTCATCTGGGGACTTTTGCCTATATTCATTATTAATAATCAGGCTTATGTATCTATTCTATTGTTGTTAATTGGCAGAGACTGAATACAGAGAAAAGAGTTTTAAAATAAACTAATAACTACCTGCTAGCAGCCAAACTATGTTCATGTAGCTTTGAGCATTTCTGAACTAACACTAGAAGTTTCAAAACAAGTATTTGAGAATCTGAGTTGTGCATTTACATAGAGGTCTGTATTGTAACTCAAGGCAACATTACTGTAAGACAGGTAAAGCTAATTTGCTAATTTATAAGTGTCATAGATGTTAATCAGAATGTAACAACAAACTGAGGCATTGATACTGTCAATGCTGCAAGTTCTGCAGAGGGGGGGCATGAAGACAGCATTATTTTTTTAAATGCAGCTATCACACTTACTTTGCTGACTCTGATCTCACTTTTGCCACGCTTGTTCCTCCTCTACTTTCAAGTCCAATTCAGTTACATTCATATGGCCTGATTTTATTTGAATCAAATTATTTGTTTTAGAACAATAATGGAAAGCTTCTTATAGCGAACTAAATGTTGTGCTTTGCATGACACTTTTTCCACCCTTCAAGTACAATGCTACACTTTTTATGGAGGAATATGATGTCCTGTATAGTAGACAAAACATAATTCACTTTCCCATCAAGAATACCTAATAAGTCTTTTATCCTATTACTAGATTTTTATTGATAAAAATAAATTATATGCAATCAAGAATCATCTTCTTGGTCTTAATATTTTTTTAAAAATACTATACATTTACCATTTTCTTATTAATATGTGAGAAGACGACACCTTTTCTCCCCATCCACAAACCCTCTGACTTTAGGTAAAAGTCCAGGAATGGGTGAAAAGACAACAGTTTATTTGCCCTTTGGTATATGAATTAAATTCCCTTTGGAAATAAATACGATCTGCTATTGGTTTGTATACTGAGGGAAGCTGAGAACCTCAAGTGCATTTTTCATATGAACTTCTGTGGGAGAAATCCCACTTTATCAATGCTAGAAAATGGGAACATTTTCAGTATGGGAAGAAAAGATAAATGCAATGAACTGTAATCACAGGATCTTGTCAAAATACTTCAGCAAATCACACAAGTGCTTTCCCTATCCTCTAGGGAACAAATCATATTGTCATTGAATTTCATAGTAAAACTATTTTTAACTTGAATGGCACAAACCCTGCCACCACTGAGCTAATGACCCAGCATGCTGTTAGTTGGTACTATACTGATGGAAATGATGTCTTTGGGTGAACATATAACAGGAAGGATCTTGCTATTTTACACCCCTGTAGTCTGGTGTCACTTGTCTCTCCCCCCATACTGCTTCACCATATCATTGCCTATTTAAGAAAGGGGACAGAATTGAAAGAGGAGGAGGGAATTAACAGATCAGCAGTTTAGGGGAGTTCTGGCCCTCAGAGTGGAGCAGCTACACAATCTAGAGGCCCTGACCCTCAGGCGGCGTGGGCCACTTAGTAGCCTGTAGCTCTGGTCCCTTATGCAGAGACAGAGTGAGCAGCAGTCTAGGGAAGGGGTCTCAACCACATGGGCTGTGGGTCTCATGCAGCCCCTAAAGGGATTTCCTGCAGCTCACAATGACACTGTTGTTACCTATATTTGCAATATTGCTGTATGAAGGGTTTCAGTGGTGCAACCCTTAGGCTAACGTACTAGTCTTCATGTGCCCCTCGTGGTGATTTGAGTTTGAAACCCCTGATCTAGGGGCTCAGGTAGAGGGCTAAGCACCAAAGAAGTCTAGCAGCTCAGGTCCCTGGTCTGGCAGCTGCCATTCCAGGAGAGGGATGGCAAAGGATAGGGGGACACACGCCCACCCAATTCCTCTTCACCCCAGGCCCTGGTTTTAACTATGGGGGAGAGGGGATCCAGTCCGACTGGCCTGATCAGGTCTCAGGCCCCAGTATAGCTGAATTGCATTTGGCTAGCGCAGACTACTTCCTACCCTCCTTCTGGGGTATACTTGGGACCACAGGGCTTCCTCAATTACCCAGGGGTAGAGGGCCATCAACACACCTTGTGGTTCCTCTTCAGGCACAGGCTCTCCAGTGGCCAGGGCACATCTGGCCTCATCAGCAAAGGCAGCAGCCTGGACTGAACCAGATGCATCTGTCTCCTTCATTGTCTCAATGTCTACATTAGGAGAGCATGCTTTTTATACTTCCTGTCTCACCTACTCACTTCCACTACCTACTTGGTCCTGTTCCACCCGCTTTGATAAGGAGCATGACTCCTCCCTCTCAGGATTGGAGGCAGGCCACAGAGCCTCACCACAACAATTAACAGTAGCATGCTATTTCTTTTTCCCAGAAAAATCTCTAGATTTAATAATCACATCCTAGTTGCAACTATACAAATGTAGGGCTGGAAGGCACCTGAAGAAGCAGGATTATCTGATGCTGCCTAGATCAGAGGTTCCCAATGTTTTCTCTGCCCTGGCACACCTTTGCTACTTTTAATTAATTTGGGGCATGCCACCATATAGTTTCCAAATGAATTTATAAATATTCATGAGCTAATGAGCCAATCCAGAGCTCTTTGAGTGGTTTTTTGAAAAAATTTTGTGGCACACCTGATGGCCAACTTGTGCGCTGTGGCACACTGGTTGGGCAATGCTGACCTAGATTGTCCCTGTGAGTGCTTGTCTAACCCCATGTTTCCCAACCAGTGTGCCATGGCACACACACGTGCCGTCAGGTGTGCCACAAAAATTTTTGAAAAACTATGCAAAGAGCTCTGGATTGGCTCATGAATATTCATGAGTTTATTTGGAAACTATATGGTGGTGTGCCTTAAATTAATTAAACATAGCAAGGTGTGCCATAGCAGAGAAAATGTTGGGAACCACTGGTCTAACCTGTCCTTAAAAACCTCCAATGATGGGAGTTCCAGAATCTCCTTAGGTAACCTGTTCCTGCCTTAGCTATCCTTGTACTTGGAAAGGTTTTCTTGTTACGCAGCCTAAATCTCTCTTGCTGCAGACCAAACTGATTACCTCTTGTTCTCCAGGTTCAAGGGAGGGACAATTTATCACCGTCCTTTTATAAAAAAAGCTTTTACATATTTAAATATTGTTATCATACTCCCCCTCCATCCTTCTTTTCTCCTTTAGAAAACATGCCCAGTTCTTCCAACCTTTCCTTAGATCATGTTTTTTCAACATCATCTCATTTTTATTGCTCTCCCCTGGATTCTCACCAGTTTGTTCACACCTTTCTTAAGCTGAAATGCCCAGAATCCATCACATGAATCAAATTCTCATTCCTATCATCTGAGGTATCACCAATGCTGAGCAGAGTGGAACAAATCATTTCCTGTGTCTTGTATAAACCTGTTAACACATCCAAAATGATACTAGCCTTTTTCACAACTGCATCACAGTGCTCACTCATATTCAGTTTTAACTCTGGATCTTTTTTCTCCAGTATTTCTGCCTAGCCAATTATTCCTCATTTTCTATTTGTGGTGGTGTTTTTTTATCTCTAAGTATTGTATTTTGCACTTGTTGAATTTTATCCTAATAATTTCAGACTAATTCTCCAGTTTCTCAAGATCAGTTTGAATGCTAATCTTGGTCTCCAAAGTATTTACAAGCTCTCTAAGCTTGGAGTCAATTTGCTCACTTTTCTCCTGAAATTTCTTATGCAGTGCTTTTAAAACTGGTCCATGAACATATTTTGGTGATAGAAACCTTGCTGATGAGCTCCTTTGCCCTCATTAAGATAGCTTTCTGCCTCCAAACATGTTTAATGACAGCTAAAAATACACTACTTATTTAATACTGCTTTTCTATGTAAGAAATTGCTACAAGAATGTTAGCATGAAATGTGAGCTGTGATCAGCAATGGGCTTGGACTTAGGCCTTCATATTGAGACATGGGTTGTGCTATGACAAATCTTGAAATCCACAGTTTAAAGTATTTACTGTTTTTTGTCCTAAAATACTGTGCCTTGTTACTGTGAGATATAAAATAGCTGTTCTGATTCTTCTTGGGGCATTTACTATGTTGGTAAAGTGATTGTGAGTATTCATGTAAGAGTAGTATGTTCCCATTTGTGAATGTATCAAATGCTTTAGGGACTTCTGGATAAAAGGTACACTGTAACTTTCTATGAATATTTATTATGGGGGTTGTTTGTGACTTCAACTGGAAGTCCTCTTACTTCATTTCACTGCTGATTTGTCAGAGTACCAAATCATGATAGCAGATTTCTCAGAAAGGAAGTTCCAAAGGGGCAGCTGTGTTAGTCTAGTTCAGCAAAACAAGCAAGGTGTCCTGTGTCACTTAAAGATTAACAAATGTATTTATTGCATGACCTTTCGTGAGATTTTCTCCCATGAAAGCTAATGGGATAAATTTGTTAGTCTTTAAGAGCCACAGGACTCTTTGCTTGTTTTTCTTAGAAAGGAAGACTGGTCTTAGGGCTAGGGAGCTGAAGTGGGATTCAGGTTGTTACTTCAGCTTCCAGATTTGCTGCTGAATCCTGTGACCTTGAGCAGTCACTTGTCTCCTTCTGCCTCCATTCCCTAACCTCTAAAATAAGGCTACTAATACCAGGAGCACTGCTGGCCCTGGAAAAGATCCAGGGTTCAGCACACTGAGACTTGGGGCTCGCACACTGCTGCTGCGGGCAGCCCGGTGGTGGACCCAGGGCTCAGGCGCTGGGACTCAGGGCTTGAGCCCGTGAGCCCAGCACCAGTGACACCCCTGACTAATACCCTTTTTTTCGCTTGCCCTTTGTTTATCTATTTATTTACCTATTTAGTCTGTAAGTTATTTTGGGCAGGGACCCTCTTATTAAATGTATGTTCATCATGTGACACAGTGGGCCTCAATTTTGGGTGGGAGTTCCTGGAGGCACTGAAATAAATGGTATTTTTAAAATAATATTAATAAGATGAAGAGTTCTCTTGTCAGTATAACAATAATAATGTATGAGAGTCTCTGGACTTAATGCAAGACTTATATGGTTGATTTAACTAGCATATTATCCTCCATGTCACTTTTACATGAATCTGGGGCTATTTCATGAAACTTGTTCAGCTGATTCATTGCGGTACAAGAGAACTTCCCAACCTGGGCAGAGAGGCAATCGGTGAATAATAAAGTGTTTGTTCTCTGATGTTATCATTCACTGCATCCTGTGTATGCTACAATGTGATACTCATAGAAAAATCCTTGCATCCACACATCTTCCTCATATCATTGCTGGATTAGGGCCAACATTTGTACTGTCCAAAGTGAACACTAGAGTGGATCCGTGTGCAGTCTTAATTCAAATTAGATAAGATTAATACTTAATGTGTCATGATTTATAAAGTCAGGAAAATGTTTCAACCGTATTAGGCTAATTGTTATGCGGGAATTCATTGCATGGTACTGGGAGCTCATATTGGTGAAGAAATTAAGGGACAAGAAGATATGCAGAAATTTCTATTGCTTCCCAATGGCAACAATGACACTTTCAAATGGAAGAGTCTTCCAATCTGCATCAATATGTGAGATCTTTATTGACACCTAATACAGAATTTCAGTTCATGGTAATGATATTTTTGTGCTGACTAAATTACTCAAACCGTGTGTGAGGCTCATAAATTACTAGATTTGGAGATTAAGACATAATATCTATATTTAAGAGCTACTGGATGGGATTTGTATTATTAATTTAAACTGTTTCATCCTAAGGGTCATATCATATTCTTGATCTACTGACACACTTGCTAATGAATTTGAGACTGGCATAGATGGAACTCTAAAAGAAGTATGAATTTGCTTTTGTGTTAAAGTGATAGTTCACTTTTCCATATAAAAATCACAAATATTAGACATACCTCATGAATTTAGTGTATCAGCAGTTCTTGTTCATGGTAAAAAAAACAAATAAGAATGTCTCAAGAATAAGTAATAAATCTTAATTAGCTGTGTATATAGTATGTACAATGTATATGGCCCAATTACAGGCAGTGAGATAAGCCACAAATAGGGCCTGATCCTGAAATCTACTGAACAGTCTTCTGGGAGATACTGAGTACTTCAAATAAAAAAAAATCTGTCTTTCATAGTGTGGATGCTACCTTGGTGGAGGGGAAAAAGGGAGGAGTTTGAGGATGATGCATGGGTAGGGGATGGGAATTTAAGCATACAGTGCTGAGCAGCCCATATGTTACTGTTGTTCATTGCGAAAACTAGGTTGTCAGTCCTTCCCTTATATGCAGAACTTCGAGGTTCATTTGGATCATAATACTGACATCTGACTCCTCATAATTTGCAGGCAGCTTATCAGCCTTTATGACCCAAACCTGAGGAAACATTTTTCACTGTGTGGTTCACACAAATTAGGGTGCACACAGCAAGCACAGATAACAGTATGTTTTTTTCACTGAGATCAGGCCTAGCGAGTTGACTGCTCCATCTCTCATTTAAATTCCCAAATGCACATTCAACCACCATTCTGCGTATGTTGATCCTATTGTTGAAACACTCCTTATCAACATCAAGGTGCCGAGTGCAGGGCTCCAGCAGCGAGGAAACAATGTGATAGGTAGGATCTCCTGGGATCACAATTGGCATTTCAAAATCCCCAATATTTATTGCTTGGTCAGGGAAGAAATTGGCTGCATACATCTTCTTGAACAGACCAGAGATCCTAAAGATGCGTGTGTCATGCACTTTTCCAGAACGCCCCACACTGAAGTCAGTGAAATGTCCTTTCTGATTAATATGGGCCTGCAAGATCACCAAGAAGAACCCCCTTATGGTTTACGTACTGTATGGGAAGGTGGTCCGAAGCCAAAATAAGGCTATGTGTCCATCCGATCTATGGCTCCACCCACAGTTTGGAAACACCAGTGCTGCAGACCCATCCATTATGTCCTGCACATTTCCCATAGTCAGCAGAAGTCTAGTAATGGCCTTACATACTTTCATCACAGCAGCTCCCATGGTGAATTTCCACACCCAGAATTGATTTCATAGAATCATAGGGTTGGAAGGGACCCCACGAGGTCATCTAGTCCAACCCCCTGCCAAAAAAAGCAGGACCACTCCCATTAGATCATCCCAGTCAGTGTTTTGTCCAGCTGGGACTTGAACACCTCCAGAGATGGAGATTCCACCACCTCCCTAGGCAACTTATTCCAATGCTTCACCACTCGCCTAGTAAGGAAGTTTTTCCTAATATCCAGCCTGGACCGCCCCAGCTGTAACTTGAAGCCATTGCTTCTCGTTCTGCCCTCTGTTACTACCGAGAACAGTCGAGCTCCCTCCTCCTTGGAGCAACCCTTCAAGTAGTTGAAGGTTGCTATCAAATCCCCCCTCAGTCTTCTCTTCTGCAGGCTAAATAAGCCTAGTTCCTTCAGTCTTTCTTCATAGGGCTTGTGCTCCAGCCCTTTGATCATTTTGGTTGCCCTCCTCTGGACTCTCTCTAATTTGTCCATGTCCTTTTTGTAGTGGGGAGCCCAAAACTGGACACAGTATTCCAGATGTGGCCTCACTAGTGCAGAATAGAGGGGAATGATCACATCCCTCGATCTGCTGGTAACACTTCTTCCGATGCAGCCCAGTATGCCATTGGCCTTTTTGGCAGCAAGAGCACACTGCTGACTCATATCCAGCTTCCCATCCACCATGACTCCCAGGTCCTTTTCTCCAGTGCTGCTATTTAGCTGATCACTCCCCAGCCTGTAGCAGTACATGGGGTTTTTTCGTCCCAAGTGCAGGATTTTACACTTATCCTTGTTGAACCTCATGAGATTCCTCTTGGCCCACTGCTCCAATTTGTCTAGGTCTCCCTGAATCCTGTCCCTGCCCTCTAGGGTGTCTACCGTTCCCCCCAGTTTGGTATCATCTGCAAACTTACTAAGTGTGCAATCTATCCCATCATCCAGATCATTAATGAAAACATTGAACAGAACTGGCCCCAGGACCGACCCCTGGGGCACACCACTTGTTACTGCCTGCCAACTTGACATGGAGCCATTGATTCCTACACGCTGAAACCGTTGTTCTAGCCAGTTTTCTATCCACCTTACAGTCCATGCATCTAACCCATACTTCCTTAATTTGCCAATGAGAATGCTGTGGGAAACCGTATCAAAAGCCTTGCTAAAGTCAAGGTATATCACATCAACAGCTCTTCCCGCATCCACAAATCCAGTCATTTCATCATAGAAGGCGATGAGTTTGGTCAGGCATGATTTACCCTTGGTGAATCCGTGCTGACTGTTCCTGATTACTCTACGTTCCTCCAAGTGTTTCAGGATGGATTCTTTGAGAAGCTGCTCCATGATTTTTCCAGGGATTGAGGTGAGGCTGACAGGTCTGTAATTCCCAGGATCATCCTTTTTGCCTTTCTTGAAGATAGGTACTATATTTGCTTTTTTCCAGTCCTCTGGCACCTCCCCTGTTCGCCATGAGTTTTCAAAGATAATGGCCAACAGTACTGCTATCTCATCAGCCAGCTCCCTCAGCACCCTCGGATGCAGTTCATCCGGCCCCATGGACTTGTGCACATCTAGTTTCTTTAAGCAGTCCCTAACCTGACCTTTTGTCACCAAGGGCCTCTCTTCTTCTCCCCAGTCTACCGTACCTAGTGTAGTGGGCTGGGAGCTGACCCTGCTTGTGAAAACTGAAGTAAAAAAAGCATTGAGCACTTCAGCTTTTTCCTCATCCTCTGTCACGAGGATGCCTGCCCCATTCAGTAAGGGACCTACACTATCCCTGATCCTCTTCTTGTTATTGATATACTTGTAGAACCCCTTCCTGTTATCCTTCACATCCCTTGCTAGTCGCAACTCCATTTGTCCTTTGGCCTTTCTGATTTTATCCCTGCAGTCCCGAGCAATGTCTTTATATGCCTCCTTAGTCATCTGTCCTATCTTCCACTTCCTGTAAGCATCCTTTTTATGCTTCAGCTCAGTGCAGAGCTCTCTGTTAAGCCACAGTGGGCGCCTTCCACATTTGCTGTGCTTTCTCCTTATCGGAATTGTATCTTCCTGTGCCCTTAGCAGGGTTTCTTTAAAATGCACCCAACTCTCTTGGACACCTTTCCCCTTCAGATCAGCCTCCCAAGGGATCCTGCCCATCAGTTCCCTGAGGGAGACAAAATCTGCTTTTCTGAAGTCCAAGGTCTGTGTTTTGCTTCTTTCCTTCTTTCCTTTAATCATCAACTTGAACTCAATCATTTCATGGTCACTGCTACCCAGGCTGCCATTGACCTCTACTTCCCTGATAAATTCTTCTCTATTTGTGAGCAGCAGATCGAGAGGTGCAAGGCCCCTAGTTGGTTGCTCCAGCATTTGTACCAGGAAGTTGTCCTCAACACTCTCCAGAAACTTCCTGGATTGCCTGTGCACTGCTGTATTGGCCTTCCAGCAGATGTCAGGGTAATTGAAGTCCCCCATGAGAACCAGGGCCTGTGCTCTAGAAACTTCTGTTAGTTGTACACAGAATGCCTCATCCACTTCCTCCTTCTGATCTGGTGGTCTATAGCAGACACCTACCACAACATCCCCCTTGTTGCTCTCCCCTCTAAACTTAACCCACAGACTTTCAACTGGCTTGTTTCCACTTTCATAATGAAGCTCTGAGCAGTCATAGAGCTCCTTTACATATAGTGCTACTCCTCCCCCTTTCCTTCCCTGCCTGTCCTTCCTGAACAGTCTATACCCATCTATTGCAGAGCTCCAGTCCAAATGACTGGTAATAGTCTGGGGTTGCTAGCTTCCACAGAGCGATGGCCTCTCACCTCTGCCCAGTCAAAGCTGGTCTCAAATGAGTATTCATATGATTCAGGGACAGGGACAACTCGGTGAAAAGTTCAAGGAAAGTGATCTTCCACATATAAAAGTTCTGTAGCCACTGCTCATCATCCCACACCATCATCACAATGCAGTCCCACCAATCTTCGCTTGTTTCTCAGGTCCAGGCCCAGTGTTACACAAACTGAAGATGATGCATGACAGCGTGCAGCAAGCGGGAAGTGTCTCACTCTATGGCTTGTAGCATGGCACCCTTAGCAACTCTGCAGTTTTCTGTGGTAGTGGTTCTTGTTTCATTATTGAAAATACCACAGGATAAGGTGAAAGGGGTTTGTAATGCTCAGAAGGATAGTGCAGAGGTGAGTGGACTCCATGTCTATCTAGCAATGATGTGCATGTGATATAGAAAAAACGTGCAAAAAGCTGTGTCCCATTTGTGTCTTTCAAGCAGGGGCGATGCTGCATCATTGCATCATAGGAAGTTGTCAACCTTCCTTTAAACTTCTGCACCTAGGTGCTCTATGAGCTAGCTACCCACAGTGCACTGCTTTGAATGTTGACCCAACTGTGACTAGTGGGGGATGCAAGAGCCCAGTGCAAAGAGCATGGTGTGATGTGACCATGCTTCTATGACTTCCTGAGTTTGGCAAGTGAAAGTCAATTTTAAAATAGATTAACTTCCCTCCAGGGTGTAGGCATAGCCTTATCACTGGCAGGATGGGATGGTGGATTTGCTGCAGCATCTTCTGAGACATGCAGCATGATTGGCAGTTGCTTGTCATCTTCCTTCATGGTGTCTGTGGCCAGGGGTTAAAGTATAATTTGGCAGGCCCTGGAACCCTCCTAAATTTCTGGCCCCCTTCCTGCACATCTAGGCCACCCCCTGCATCCCAGTTACTGCCCCCCAAACACTAGGCCCCCACCCCAGTTCCTGCACCACACCCCCACTCCAGCTTCTCCCCTCCAAATACCAGCCTCCTGTGAGAGCTGGCTTAGGTTGGGAGACCTAAAATCTCCCAGCCCAAGGCAGCTTCCTGTCTGCTGGAACATGCTGGAATGGTCTTCCAGGGCCTGCTATTTTTAGAGGCTCAGCATTTGCTGGGCCTCTAAAAATAGAAAATGGAGCTAGTATGCTGTGTTCTGGTAGCCCCTATTTTTTAAATGGTGGGCCTTGCAACACACGGTTCTGGCTCCATTTTCCATTTCTAGGGGGCCTGGAATGGTAGGGCCTAAAAATACTGGGCCCCAGAACATCGTTCTGGCTTACTTTAACCCACATTTGTGGCAATATCTTGTCTGCAAACTACAGGTGTGACTCTCTTATTTGTGTACTCATACTCACTCTCTCAACTTGAGTATGCATAGGAATGTAGCCTACAGTAGTACAGGAAGTGGCAGGGGCAGCATGGCTGTATAAAAAATCTACCTGATATATTTTTGTTGTATGTTCAAATATTCTGAAGTATGTGCTACTTTATCTATTCTTTTCTAAATTAATACTGTTTAACATAGCCCTCAGTATATACCACTGTAATAAATGTGTAAGGAAATTAACAAAACGGAAATGATCTTCAAAAGAAACTGTAGATGGTGGCTACAGAATTGAGCCCTTAATGAGTGGCATGGGTTATTGATTCAGTTTGCCTTAAGCATGCCTCAAAGCAGGTTAAAAAGCATTGCATTTAAAAAGAAAATTTACACACCATACATCTGATTGCCAAACAGACAAAGCTCTTATACAGTGGGGCAAGACCATCATGTTTAGGTTTTCCAGCTCTGCCAAGTGTAAAATTGCTATTTGGTGCTGTTATTGTATGAGCTGGTTGAGATAATTGCAATAGTTTGCTGGGGGTATTATAGCAAATCATGGAATTAAATTTTGCAGAACATTTGCTAGTTCTGCCAATGGTTAGCTATTTACTACCTAATTCAAATACACAGTCAGCTTCAAAATGCCCTACTCTCCTTTGTAAAAAATAGGATGCTGTACTACAACAAGGTGCTTTGCTAGCCTCAAGAAATATGTTGTTTCAATCCCTTCTTATCATATCTCCAAAATGAAACTGTGTGACTAAGTGTCTGTGTTAGTGGAGGGGAAAGATCTTGGATATAATCACTTAGGGAGCCCATATATTAAGGAATATTGGTAGTCCCTTTATACTACTACAACGTCTCCATGGAATAGGGTCCCCACATACCCTCTCATTTTTGGCCTGCTGACTTAGTCCTGCCTTTTCTTTAAGGTCAAGCTCTATTTTTACTTTACCAGAGCCACCCTGACATATCACGATTGCCAGACTAGAGGTCTGCTGCTTTGTGCACGGTGGTGCCTTGGACTGCCATTGTTAATTACTTTTTAACACTTATGTGGCAGTAATGCCTGAGGGCTCAGTTAGGCGAGGGTCCCAGTGTGCGCAGTACAAGTATATAGTAAGGGACACTCCCTGCCCCAAGTAGAAAACACATAGCAAGTGTCTGAGATGAAAAAAGTGGGTAGGGTGGAGGTACAGAGGTCAGTATGACAAAAATAGGAGATCCTAGGACAAACTAGCTGTGTGCACAATTCTTAGCCAATCACAATTCACCGCCTGTTTAGCAGTTATCAGATGGAAGTATAAGCAGAGTCTAAATGAACTCTCCCTTGCTGTACTAGCTGGGGGGTTGGGGGGAGAAGGGGAAAAAGGTGTGAGGGCCAGAGTGTATTTGCATGAGCACATCCACCTTGCCTAAGTGCTCAGCATTAAGGGACTACTTTGCCTAAATGATCTATTTGACTTCTTTCGGATCACAAATCACTCTAGTGCTAATTGCAGGGGTCATGAAATGTTGTCTCCCTTATTGTGTAAACAAAGGGCAGCAAAACTATGCTTAGGAGTTAGGGAACAGGGAAAAACCCTTTTTGTAATTTTGTAATTTCAATTTTTTATTCTTAATTTTGTCATTACAAAAAGTAATTTACCTCGCCACCTTCCAATATGTTGTTCTGCATTGCTTGAATCTAAACAACTGCTTTGATTTGCTGAAATACTCTGACCTGATCCTCAACTTACATTCTTCTTCATTTACTTTTCCTACCCATACTGTAAATTTTCCATTTTCTAGCATCTGAAGTGGGATTTCTCCCATAAAAACTCATACATTAAATAGATATATTAGTCTTTAAAAGTGCTACAGGACTCCTTGTTTGTTTTGCTAATTAAAAATTTCCCTTACCTTTAACCTCACAATTATCTTTCTGCAAAACTCTATCTGCAGCACCTTCAAATCTCCAGAATTTTAATTGCCATCCTCTGAACTCCAACAGACCAGATGCCTTGAAGGAGCCACCTGATTCCTCAGCTCTAGATCTCTAATACTAAAGGCACCCTTGATCACAACTCCTTTTTCCTAACCTTTAAAGAGATAAGCTATGTGATTTAGGACCGTAAAATCCACTGTCTTTCAATGAGATAGGTTCCTAAGTCACTTTGGAAAATGAGGCAGCTTTCTACATAAGTTAGGCAATTCAGAAAGGAGGAGGAGAAAGGGAAGTTATCCCAATTTAAAAGTAAAATAAGATGATAAAAATATTATGGTGAATCTTCACTTTTTGTATTTGAAAATTGTGTGAGCCTGAAATACTCATAATGGACCAATATCTTGTATTTTAATGAGAAACCTTCTAGCTTGCTACTCTTTTCAGGGAGAATATGTGTGTAAGCAATCCTGTCTTCTTATAGTAGCTATTATGTAATGCTCTAGAAACTGCTTTAAATATGTAAAACATTGTTACAACCTAAATAACCTTTCAGAACTCAGCTGGGGATGTGGTAAGCTTGTTTGAGTCAAAGGGCTAGCTCATGTCTGATGTTCGGTATTTAGGCTATTAGGTACAGAGAAGTAAGGTTGGCTTTGAATCTGAAATATCCTGCCAGTTACCAGGTTATATGTAAATTAACTATATGGTATGTAGAATTAAATATATCAACAACAGAAAAGCCGTGATACATCTTTTAAATCTTTGCTTTGTTCTCTAGGCAGGTTTGGGGAAAGACGCTCCTGTTCACTCTTAACACGTACCTCCTTCTTGGAGCAAAATTGCAAGATAACTTCTTCAAATTCCTGTGTTGCTGAGCCTTTGCTTAAAAATAAAAAATGCTGACTTATTTAAAGAACAGAGGTCGATTTCTCTAGATTTAAAATAGATGTGACTATCTTCAAAATTACTTTATCAAATAGATTAGTTGTAGCTGAGTTGGTCTCTTTATCAAATAGAGATCTTTGATTTTTAAAATAATAATAATCTGGAAAGAAGCGGATATTAGTCTGTTGCTCACAAATTAGATTTGAAGTATAATAGTATTGGCATGTGTGAGTGTATCATCGCAGTTACTGTCTTTTTAAAAAGAAAAGACACGTCATTAGAAAAGTGTGTGTAAGCGTGTGTTTGGCCAGAAGGAATTAATCTTTGACTTGGGATCTTAGTAGCTCCTTATTTAATTCCTCATGAATAAGAGGTCATATTCATTCCTGCATCTAAATCAGTCAAATTACATTAGAGTGACCTAATATGATTTTATTAATTTAAAGAAGGTTTCTTGAACTGCATTTACATCAGTGACACATTTTGAAACTAGTTCTGTATTTGAATCTGCTTGTTCCACTCCAAATTATATCAATAATAACTCTGTCTATGCACGAAGGGTAGAGAGCATAAGCCCTGTAAGCAAAGAACTCTATTAAACTTTACTTATTTTTATTTAAAACAACAACAAAAACTCTGGCAATATCCTTTTCAACAAATTCAAATTTGCCTTAATCATTTTAACATATGGCAGCTATTTTGGCAAACAAAATATTCATTCCAGTAACAAATTATGGGCAAATAAATCTTATCCTTTTCACTGTGAACTAGCCTTCAGCTCTTCATGCTGGGGGGGGGGTGGGCTGGGCCAGCCCTGGAGACATGCTCTGCACTCTTACCTCAGCAGCAGGGCAGGCTGGCCCAGTGGCCAGGCTCTCCACTTCTGCTCCTTCCTTTGTGTTTGGCTTGCTGCAGGGTTGGGGGGGGCAATGTGGGCCCTGTGCTGCCCCACTGGCAGTGGGTCAGGTTGGAGTCCACAGAGTCGAGGATGGCCACCCCACTCACCCTCCCCCAAGGACGGCCTTGCTTACTTATGCCATTAGATCACACAGCTATTTGGCCCTGTTTCCATATGCATTGTCTCCATTATAATCTGTGAACTGCACTTCTGCGATATGTAGGTAAACATGAAGTTACTGTATGTAAAAGGTGAAGCTTGGAGAGGGGAGGAGTTTGCACTGCAATGCACACAACTTCCAAAAGGTGTGGAAAAATCTGAAAAAGTTCTTGGGTTAGATTCATCATTAATGATACAAATTGATGCAATTTCATCTGTGGCATGCATTTCTTATACCTATCTTTTTTCTTAAAGGCGAATTGGGAAAATTGAACCAGCTCTATCTGTTATGTCTTATCTAAAACCTACCCTAACATAAGCCTAACCTTTACATCAACACCATATTTGCATTCACATATGTGCATATAGTCTACAGTCTGACATCATATGGGTTATTTATCGACTGAGACAACTACAACTCATTTGTGTAATTTTTCATGTGCTCTGGTGGTTTTCATAATTCAAAGTGCTGTTGATGCATTTTAGCTTAAGTAAGATGAGTTTGTATTATAGGACACATTGAGAGTGACCTCTATATTTGTCACCTAAAACATTCCATTATAATCGATTTTTGTGACTTAGCAGGTCTCTGATATTCCGCTTTGACTTACGGAAGTGTCTCTACTTTATTCTGTGAACGTCCTCTCAGCTTTTGCTGAGATACAAAATTACAAAAAGAAAAACCACCTTTCCTTTCTTTGACTTATGTTTCCCTAGTACATTGTTTGGCAGCATTCAAAATAGTTAAACACGTGAACATTGTAAAGCTGGACTCACACCAGCTTTGCAGTGGCAGAAACTGTACTGGGAATGCTTCGGAGCTGCCAGAGGAGCTGTACAGTTGCGAGATGGAGAGCATAATTGTTCTCCTGACCTAGCCCAACATCACACCCTTGGGAAAACACATGGGGTAGGACCTGGGGTGGGCTACCCCATATATGCCTTACCTACCCCCCCCCCGGCCTATTTCACCTGCACACCGCCACTTGGGCGATAAATGAGACTATTGTTCCTTCATCTCTGAAGTGCTGGGAAGAGAAGCCATGCCTCAACCCAAGCCATAGTCCCTTCACTCTACAGATGCCTATCAGGGCACCACATGAGGCTGGAGATGCAGAACTTTGGGGCATGTTTAGAGATAGATAGGCCAGGCTAGGTTCTGCTAGGGCTCAGCACCCCATCTCTCTCCTCAAATAACAAACTTATTCTGCTGTCAACTACTGTAGTAAGTCCTCTGGCTCCAGCTGTATTGCAGTGCTAAAACTCTAGGAGTCAAATCCTGGTTTTGGTACATGATTAGAGAGGAGGGCTGAGGTGACATACTTTGGAGATCTACTGTTGAAAAGTGCTGTGTAAGAGCTAAGCATTATTATTATTTATTAGTAAGATTAGGATTTGGTTTTATCTTTTAAAATTTAGGAGCTAGAAAATAAGATGTTAAAAGAACATTAAATTGCAAAGTTAAGCATTTGAGGGTTAGGAAATGTCAGTTTTGTAGTTGTGCAAATGTAATTCTGCTCATCGCATATATATTATTTTTAGTTACATGATCAGGCATTGTTTTTCCCTTGGAGCCCTGTCTCATTTTTTGCACAGATTTGGATACACAAGTGGCCAGAACAAAGGTTACCCAGGCAACAATAAATCTGTCATTTCCTAACTTTTGAAACCATGACTTAGTAATCTAAACAGCATTCTTTTAACATAGTTTTTGCATTGTGCATACATACAGTGGCATCTATCTGAGAGGTGACATGTAAGCTGGTGTAAATCAGACTTTCTCCACTCATTTAAGATTCTTTTAGACTCTCTTCACTTTGATGGCAAAAGTGTAAGATACTGTAATTTACATGCTGAGGAGCCACAGGAAGGTGTTAGATGAAATATCTCACCAGTACTTCATTACACCTTCCAACTTCTCAGCCTATAAATTCCACTGAAACTCTTTTTCATATGAGTAAAATGGTTGTAGTTGCATTTAAATGTGTGGCAGCAAGTCTAAGATACAGCACCTCACACATCACTCCTAAATTAGGCACACTGTCAATTCCATCTATCCAATTAGTATGTCTAAAGCACATTCTGCTACAGTTTCTAGACACTGTGCAGGAGTTATAGGGAAAAAAATAAATCTATATCAAAAAGATGACATCATAATTTTCTCCTTAGCTAAGCGAAAACAAACCAGCTTCTTCTCTCCGTAAGTGTGTTAATGAGTGAGAGGAAAGAAGCATTTTAAGTCTACCCCTAATGCTGTTCTATAGATAATAAGGGCCAAATGACACTTAATATGACCATCTTTTAAATATAAAAAGAGAGAAATTAGAAGTAAAATTGAAAGAAACCATTCTATACTGTCAAATATGCTATATTCCCAAATTCTGGTATGTCCACCCAATAGGCACAAGCCATATTCTGTCTACCATAACATTTCACAATGCCTGTGGACTGCTTCAATACAATATAGCAGCATTTCCCAAACTAATTTGTCCATTGAACACTTTGGGGCTTGAAATATAGTGATGGAACACATGTGCTGGTCTGGGGGAAAGGGGTTTCAATACCAAAAAATTGTTGTATGTATTGCTCAAAAGTTGATTTAAGAGTGAGTTTATTTGGGATGTCTATATGCTATTATGTGTGCGTTATAAATGTTCATATACCTACAACCTAAATACTATTCAAATATCTTAGTACACATAATTCATATTTAATATTTTAGAATGAAGAGTATTGATAGCATTGAAATGTTTTCTTGGACCATTGATTCACATTGAGTGGACCACAGTTTGGGAAACTGCAGTACTGTAATGGCCAATTCATTAGTGTTTTATCATCATTTTAGTTTATATGGGTGTGCAAGCAGATAATACTGAACACTGAAAAAACCTAATTAGATAAATACAGAACAAACTGTGCATAAAATATAAATCAATACACATAACTTTAAATTATTAACATATGTAGAATCTGTTTGGCTTATACAAGGTTTAGGTTAAGCTTGTATGGCCCTCTTGTGTAATAAGGCTGGGCACCACTGCTCTGGTTAAAGTCACTGTTCAGATTTTGCTGAATTGCTGATGCAGTGTAGTTTAAGACAAGCAAATGTTGCATTAGTAGGAAAAAAGTCAACTTAAAGATTTTTTTTTAAAAGATTTCAAATGGTGTGATTTAGAACTCACTGGAAACTAATCTTTTATGGAGAGTGTACTTCAATTTGTGAAAGAAACAAGGAGTCTGGTGGCACTTTTAAGACTAACAAATTTATTTATCATGTGAGTTTTCATGGGAGAAAAATCCCACTATGTCAGATGCTTTTTGTGGAAACTTAAATAGTGTATCAAAAAATCTAACACAGGCTGATTGTTTCGTATGTTCATGCCTGATACTGATTATACTTGGTCACATGTGACCCTTCTGTACTATGTGCTATTTTGGGAAAAACTCACCTACCTCCCTAGGCAATAACTTTCTAGATTCTGTAGAATCCTAGGTATTGATATAGATACCTCACATTAGACTCCAGCTTTGAAAATTTTCCCCAAGTCTGCCTTTATTTGTTTTTACCATGTACTTAGAAGCTATTCTAATGCACTTGTTTATGTGCTAGATCAGGCGTCTGCAACCTGTGGCTTAGCCATATGAGGCTCTTTGGCTGCCCCCTCACAGCTTTGTGTTCTGCTCCCCCACACCCCAACATCACCAGGGGATCTTGAGTGTCCCATGCCTGGCTTCAGACTCCCCAACACCACTGGGGGACCCTGTGGAGGGCCCATTCCAGGTGCCCCTTCCCTGCGCTTGGCCATTGGATCCTGCACTGAGTGCCCTGGTCCATCTCCTCCCACCCTGCTCCCCTTGCAGCTCTCAAAACAGTTGGTTATTGAAGGAATTTTTAGAAATGGCTCTTATCTTTTGGGTTGCCATCCCCTGTACTAGATGTTCTAAATCTCTGTGTCAAGACACATTACTGTGTCACTACACAGTAGCAAGTGTGTCACAGAGAGCCAGTGAGATGACTGGATTTGACCTGGGGGAGGTGGTGATCTGGTGTGCCCTGTAGGGACACAAAATGCTAAGTGCATCACAATTCATAAAAGGTTGAGATCCACTGACTAGACTCTCAAACCTCTGTTCCTGAACAGAGCCTGAAGAATTATTTGCTGGCAGAGGTAGTAGAGCTGTTCCTCTTAATTAACTATCTGGTAGAGGTATGCAAGTAAGAATAGAAATCAGACATATTTGAATAAGCATTGCAAAATCCTTGAATTAACGATAGATTGAGAACTGCAGAGGCTTGTAGTTTGTATTCTGTAATTTTTTAAAAATCCTTTCTGTTGTACATATATGTTAACTGTGTTTGTGTATGACCATTGATGATTACACGATTTCTTAAAGGAGATTTCTTGTTTTAGTTTTGCATGTTCCAAATTGTCAGGCTGAGCCAAAATGCCAAACATAGATGCCTAAATTAGGCATTTCATGATATCTAAATATTGCATTAAGTGGGCTGATTTTCAGAGGGTTGAGCAATTTCAAACCCTACTAAAAATCAGTTGAAGCTATGTGTGCACAGCACCTGTGACTATTAGGTCATTTGGGTTGAGGGCTAATTAGGGCTGTAGAGGCCTAACTTAAAATGAGTTGGAACCTCTGGAGACATGTATAACTAAATGCAGCAGACAAGGAGTAAATACGTATGGCTAAATGGTAAAATTTGAGAATCTTTTAAAGCCAAATTAAAATTGTTCAGAATCACTTAGTAACGTCAGTAAACAGCAGTATCAGTTATAGCAGGAAATGAGAAGAAAATTAGAAGGGCTGAAATGAATTTTGAAGAGCAAATGGCTACTGATGTAAAAACATGCTAGAGATTCAGAAGCAGGAAGCCTGCAAAAGAACAGCAGGTCTGTTTGATCACCAGGGATAAAAGGGCAGGATTAAGGAATATAGGGTCCTTATTGAAAAGTTTGCTCATTTTATTTCATTTCTATTTTGAATCAGTCTTCACCATGCGTAACATCAGTGTGATAGCTAACATGAAACTATTCTTGTCTGCTAATAAAGATGTCTCAGATTTCAGGTGTCTGAAGAAAAAAGTGCTAAAGCAAGACAATCATTTAAAATGCAAAATGTCACCAGTCTCAGGTGCTATAAATATGAGTTCTGAAGGTAATTAAATGTGAAGTAGCTGAACCAGTGATTTTTTCCCCAACCTTTCATTAAAAGCAGCCACTATTCCAGAGGACAGTAGGCAAGCAAATGCTGTCCCTCTATTTATTCATTTACTTATTTTTTGAAAGGGTTCTACATTTCAGCTGGGGAATTATACAATAGGAAGTAATATATCTGTACTTGGCAAATTAGTTGAAATAATGATTAAAAATAAAATAAAAGTTTGGAGACCATGATCTTATCAGAGACTAACTAGCAAATATTCTGCAAAGGAAAATTATATTTCACTATCCTCTTAATTCTTTCAGTATGCCATTAATGTAGTAGTCAAAGGGGAACTTGTTGACATAATTTGTGTAGATTCCAAAAGGCCTTTGACAAATTCACACACAAGTGGCTGTCAAGAATGTGAAGTAGTCATGAAGTGAGAGGCCATATAGTAATGGGTCAAAAACTGACCAGGTGACAGAAATTAAAAAGTAGGATTAAATAGTTAATTTTCATTATGCCAAAAGGTTAACAGTGGAGGCCACATGATTCCATGGTAGGTCCCTTGTTCAATACATTTATTATTATTATTTTTTGTTATTGATAATTAAGGCGTAACTAGCAAGATAGAAGCTGTCTGGAGTGGCTCAAGTGCATGAATGCTAATCTCAGGGCAGATTAAGAAGCAAGACATGCACCTCAAAGTGGACACCCAAGGCACTGATCCAGCAAAATGTAAGTGCAGGTTTAACTTGACGCAGATAAGTAGTGGTCTTACGGCCTGATACCATGCCCTTTTGTAGTCAGTGGATCGGCTCCTACTGACTTTGGTGGGCTTTGGACCAGAGCCATAACTGGGGCGGATTACCTCATGGGACTATGGTGACTGTGCCAAGGGCCCCTAGAGTGCCATACACTGCGGCCTTCAGCCCACTGCCCCTCCAGAGTCACCCCCAGTAGCCTTCCCCAAACTCCTGCATCAGTGCTGGCTGCAGCTGTAGCATAGCCACACCAGTCCACAGACTAACCCCCCAAACTCCCCTCAGCAGAGCCAGTCAGGGCCCCAGAACCCCTGACCCCACCCCCCAGCACCGGCAGGGCTGAGCACCCCACCGTCCAGGCAGGGTGCCACTGCTGGGGGGGAACCTGGTGTGGGAGAGGCTTGATCCAGCCCTGACTGTAACTGGGCATTTGTGTATCTGGGGCAAACAAGCACATTTGTGCCCTCTACCGGTTTTTCATCATTTTTCCATCCCTGCTGTCTTGGGAGGCTGCCCATCTCGTCTCACTCTGGTTGCAGCTCTGCTTTAGCTCAGTCCTTATTGTGTTGTCGTCAGATATGCAGGAAAAAATTCTTAAAACCAATCACTTCCAGAGATAAAAGTGTATAAAAAACATAAAAAACCCCTACCAAAGCTACTCTAATTATATTCTTCATAAGAACCTGCATCTTCTTGGACCATGAGTCTTTTAAATTGCATGTTTTAAAGACTTATAAATTGTCATAGCTGCTTTACAAATGTCTTAATTGTCTCCCAGTGATAGCATGCACATTTCTGTGTTGCTGAAACATGTCTGTCTGAATTTGCAAAGCGTTCCTGTGCTATCCTCGGAGATTTATATTCCCTTTTATGTCAAGAGTCTGTCAGACTGTTGATTTGAAAAGGGCACTTGCATGGTTGCTTGACTAAATTATAAGTTAGAGCATCAACATTTACCATTTCATGAATTCAGTTTCCAAGACTATTAGTTCTGGCTGAATTTTATGAGGAAGAGTTTTTAACTTGTTCACATTTCTTTTCCTTCTCTTTTAAATCAAGGGAAAGAAAATACTAATTTCTATTTGCTTTGTAGCATGTATAACAATTGTGCTCTAAATAGGAGTGCCTTCAGTTTCTTTCCTTCCTTGGAATGTGGTGTAAAGAACAGAACTTAAAATGTGCATTTGATGCCATGTGGCAGGAAATGCCATTTCCCAGCTGGGGAAAAAGAGACCTTTTGAAATCAGCAGTGTTAGAGCTCTCTATTAGCTATGAGAGAGAAGATCTGTATTAAAAATAATTATGCTTCAGACCAAGTGTCAAGAGATATGACCGATGATATTAGTCAGAAAATAAATTATTGTACACATTAAGGTCCTCTCTTTGATTTCAGTTACTGCAGACTGGTTTTACACTAGTGTAAATCCATTCACTTTAATGGAATTACTACTGATTTTATGCTGGCATAGTTTGACATGGACGAAGCACAATACTACCTAAACAGTTTATAAACACTACCAGATGGGCCAGATTTTCTCCCAGTGCTCATTGATGCAACTATATGCCAGTCAACATCAGCAGAGAATATAGAGCCATGACTTTAATTGTCTTCTGAAATACACATAATTAATCTCCAGGAAAGCCAGGACACTTCATACTGCCCTCCTGTTCATTTTCTTACCACAGACGCTTTAAACATCATAGCTCCCTTTCTAACTCCAGTAAAGAATTCTGTAAAACGCAATCCAAGCAGGCTGATTTTTAAAATGAAAAAAAATTACGTTTATATAAACTTGAAAATTTGTATGATTGAAGGAAAGAGAGAGAATGTCTTCCAGATGACAGCTTGCTGGATGGAGTCTGAAGCCGAAAGCAAGAGAAAATTTTCATTAACATTCAGATTACTTGTCATTTTGATTCACACTCCCTAAGCAAGCTAATTTGGTCTGCAGCCAACCTTCTTATAGTGTGATGACAACACAACAAGCTACACTGCCTCCCTTTCATTGCTAATGATTCTATGAGTGACAGCCATGGTCTCTAAGCCCTGCATGACACTTCACCCTGCAGCGACCTGCAATGTCAGAGTTGCATCTGTCTTCAGCCCCCTGCTGGGCTTTCTGCAGCAAGGACAGCCTATGACATCAGGAACAGGAACAAAGGGAAAATCAGCATGAGACTGCACCTGGATCATGGCATGTTTTTCTGAACAATGTCACCAAGGTATAACCACCTCTATTGGTAATTGGGTGCCCTCTCACTGCCATTATTATTTCACCTAAAAAAAAATCTCCTCAGCAGTGCCTCTTTCCAGTGGTGGTGCTCATGACATGCTTTCTTCCACAAAAGTTGATAATGATTTGAAGCGCTTCAAAATTCAGTTTCATAAGTTTTGAAAATAATAGCCATCATTTTGTTTGCAAAACTAGAGACAGTTTTAAAAGTAATTAAAGATTGCAAATTGTTAAGGATTCTACTGTAAGCTTCTTTTGTACAAAACACAGCTTCACATTCATTACCTCTTAAGTATACCTGATGTTGTGTGGGTCATATTTCAAGATATTTCCTGATATAGCAGAAGCACAGTTTGAGTCCTCTATAGCTGCAGAATTACATATGTTTAAAAGGGCACTGGCATCATTCACAAGCCCCATGTTCAATCTTCCTTCCTCCACCCCATTTGTTTGTGGAGGGGAAAAAGAGTACAATCCTGTATAGTCTTTTGGTTATGTGTCAATACTGATACTTCTAAACAAAAAAAATCAGTGCCTGCAGTCCAGCACATGTAAGCCTTAAATAATGAGCACTGGGAAGAACTAGGACGGAAACCAATTTCACTCTACTTCCAAGATGGTGTTAGTTATGAAAATACAAGAAAAAGCTATTTCTCAAATTATGAAAAACAATGCTACCACAAACTTTCCTATTGTAGTGAATTTGTCAGCAACATCCAGACGGGTACACCCCCCCCTTTTTTGATACTATAATTTTTAAAATGAGTTCAATATTATAAGTGGGATTTCACCATAGACCTTTTCCTTCTTACGGCAACTTTAGTTCACTATATAGCCATAATTTTTTATTGAACAAGAAGATGTATTTTCAATCATACAGTTCTTTTATAATACCTTTTAAAAGTCTAAAAGGTGAAGAAAGATTTGAAATCCTTTTCAGAACTCATCACTTATGATCTGCTGATAAGAATCTGAGCATCATCCTTGTCAAAGTTTAGAAACTTCTAACATCATTTGTTGGTTTAAAGATCACTGTATAGCTATCCCTCTCTGGGATTGATCCTCAGGGGACATCTGATGCAGTTTTTTAAAGCTAATAGAAAAATACTTTGACTTTCCTGAGATTTGGATTGGGTCCCAGAAGTGATTAAGAATCATAATTCCATTGGTTTCAGTAGAGTTATGCAGCTTCACACCTGAAGATCTGGCTTCTACCATGCCCATCACATGGGACCTGCATACACTTTGTTCAGCAATGTATTCAAAACATTGACCATGATGGCAGAAAGCACTTTGGCCATGTATCAGCTATGGAATATATATTTTAAAACACTGAATAACTGGAATTCCTGGAACTAATTCTACTGATAAGATAACTCTTTGTGAAACTGTCCACATGCAAGCCTACTGTCAATGACTGGAAATAAGCACCCAGCCTGATTAATACTGATAGAAAATTAATAATGGCTAAAATTTGCAGCATGAATCAACTTAATTCCAAGCCCTTAACAAAAGGCACCAGGAAATGGAAAGTCCATCTGGGGCATGGTAGTTTATGGATATACAAAATTCTTGCAAATCTCCATGCCGCTAAGGGGCCTTCACTGGTCAGTACAGTTTCCAGAGTGGGTCAGGGCTGGCTGGGAAAAGAGATCTGAACGGAGAATGGAGGTTACATTACTTACATCTCATCTTACTGCCACCCATGTCAATAGGTCTCCTTTTAAACTACTGGTAGAGCTTAAAGGTTGAAAGCCGTAGCAAAGGGTGCCAATGAGATGTTCTGCTTTTCTTGGAATTCAGCTATGGGTGGGATGATGCAGAATGATATGATACGGATCTATGCTGGTCTTTGGGAATGAATCTGGCCTTTTTAATGCATATCACAGTTTTTTCTGATGACTAGTAACTAGAACAGACAGATAAAGACAAACAATGGAAACTGGCTCTAATGTGGTAATTCCCAATGCAGCCAGTTCCCCACATAGCACAGCATTTCCTCCAAAGCAGACACCCTCAACAGCAGTCTCTGTTCACTTATGCACACAGGGACATGATGGCCAAAGCACTTTTCAGGATACCCACTCATGCCACCCTGCAGGTCTGCTGAGCGAGCTGAGGACATCTATATTTAACTATAAAAATCTGAACCAGGCACTGCACGTGAAAATGTGCCAAGGTAAGAGAGGAGAGGCAATTCATCAGAATACATATTTTCTGTGTGGAGCACAGTTAAGTCACAAGCCTTCAAATTTCCATTTAATAGCTGCTCTTGTCTTCCTCATGTATCTGCTTCTTTTGTGTCTGGCATTATTCTGCCATTAGATCTGGCATTAGAAGCCTGGGTGGATCTGGTCCAGTGTCAACAGCCAGTGGCAGAAGGAACACTGAGAGCTGTTACAATATATAGTCCTTTCCAGAGCGCAAGGCAAGATTGCAGAGCAGCTGAGCACACATTATGTTTCAATCATAAAATGCAGCCCATAAAAATAGCCTAATAGCAAATGAAAAATAGTGTTCTGAGGAAATAATAGATGAAATCCTTTCAGTTTGCAATGGGCAGGGGAAGCACACAGTAGTCTAAGCCAAAACAGTGATTTTTCTACATGTAATATCTCCCAGGTAAATGATGCTGTTCTTAGTACATCTTGGCCCCACTCTCATCCTCTTTGTGCACATTTTCTTATTTAGAATTGGAAGTCTAATTTTGCAGATCCTCTCATGGCCTTTTTGATGTAAATGTGCTTAAGCCATTTCTGTGTGAACAAGAATTTTAACATGATAAAAGCAGTAGGGTGAATCTCTGGTTACTGGCACAGAGCAGAAAATTCATCCATTTGATATTAGGGTTTAATTTAAAGCCTGGATTACTTAAAAATGCATTTATTAAAGTCTGACCTACTTTTCAATCTTCAGTATGCCAATCTAGTTTTCCTGCACTATGGGGAACTTCAAAATTTACCTATTCTTGCTGGCTTGTAAGTAGTCACACTGCTTCTGAAAGCTGAATCAAGCAACATGGATAGTATAGATAGCCTCGTGAACTGAGCACATGGTTGAGAGCTAGGACCCTTCAGTTCTGATACTAGCTCCAGCCTTGCCTTGGAAAAGTGCCATCCTCCTCTGAAATGAGCAAAGAGTCCTGTGGCACTTAGGCTAACAAATTTGTTTATTGCATGAGCTTTCATGGGAGAAAAATCCCACTTCATCAGGCACTTTGAAAATGAGGGAGCTTAGAGGGAAGAACGGGAGGAAAATAAATGCAGGGAAGTCACACTTCCCCATCTGTAAAGCTGGGCTAATATTTGCTTATGTCCAAAGTGGTGGTGTGAAGATCAATTAATTAAATGTATTAATTAATGTCAGTTCCATAAAAGGGACTGATCCTGGGACATGAGAGTGGCCCTCAACCTCCACTGAAGTAGGGGATGCTCAGTACTCCTCAGAATGAGGGCCTGGGGTCTAAATATTGTCACAGTTATGTGCAGTACTTACAGACATCAAACACTCACATGAAGTGAAGGAAGTACCAGCACTTTTTATAGCAAGAAATTTTTATGAATATTTTTACCTTATTAGAAAAAATAAAAATTTAAAAATTTAAAAAATCGATGGGAGGAGAAAAAGCATTAACTGATAAAATATTAATCTGATATACCTTTTGTAAGAAGGAGATACATTGTAAATGGAAGTGAAAGGGGAGAAGAATTGTCAGGTAATCTTTTTTTTAACATGTCCTCTAAAGTTACACAAAAATGCTGAAGATGATATGATTAATTTATTATTCATTGTTTTATTCAACATCATTTTATTACTTTGCAGTATAAGCACCATATGCCAGAATCTCAATGGGTATAAATTGGCCTAAGACTACTGAGGTCATGGATTTTAACTAAACTAAATAGGACTACTAATGCAACTGCAGTGAGACACATACAAAATAACTTGCAACAATGGGCCCTGCCTCAGTCTATATTCTATGTGTTCAAAGTGATGAGGATGCTATTTTGAAACTGCATTTAGCCTGATGTGTCTTCAAACATTAAAGATCCTGTAATTTCTGTGCAAAGATTACAGAGATTATTGAATGGCTTTAAATTCCACCATGAAGTTAGCTCATGCGATAAGTGTTGTCAGTTGGTGTGCGTGTGTGTGTTCTCTCTGTGTGCTGTCCCAGCTCTCTGCTGATAGTGGCTCAGAAGGCTTCAGTAGTAGTATACAGAAGAGTCAGATTCAGTTTGGTAGTGAAGGCACTTGGTCAGTTTTATTGTGAAAGAAGGACAATCTTAGCTCCTGGAATCAATATCAAAAGGTACACTGACATGTGCTTGTTACAATGGACTCAGCCCAGTCAGCCATTGTACTTTCTCCTTAGGCTGGAGAAAGATGCTCTTCTTATGATTTTTCTTTTATACACTGCAAACAACATATTCTGCTCCTGAGATAATTAGTTACTGAGCCTACACCTTTTAATTGCAGGGTTTGAATAAAACATCACCATCCATCATTTTATTCTTCAGTCCTTATCTTTACTTAGGGTCAGTGTGTTCCTATATCATCTCTAGGATTTTGTTTATAATATAACTGTATGTTGGGGTGTATTTGTACTAGCTTTCTGTAATGTCTTTGTAATAACTATAGCCTAGTATTTATTTAGAATGAGTGTGTTTCAGCAATGCCAGTCATGTTTTTTTCCACATTCATGTACTGGACATTAAACTTGTAAGCAGGTGTTCGCTTATGGCAGGGGTTGACTTTTGTTCAGGCCTCAGGCTTTGCACCAAACCCCATACTCAAGGCTCTGTCGGCTATATACAGTTGTTGCCTACTGGGATAGCAAAACAGAACATTATTTTAACTAGTGCTAGGCAACTACTGCAAACAGCTTTTTGCAATGATATGCTTGAATTTTTAAATTCAGCTATGCTGTTTCCTTGTTGTTGAGATTTGAGCTTTACTGGTGTAAATATCTAGGAAAAGGAAATTGGAAAGACACATATAAAAATATTTGCTAAAACTGAATGTTGAATTCTCACACAATCCTGTGTCCCTGGGGACAGGTGAGTGATAATCACTAGCTGAAGGTTATGCACCACTTTAAATGTAGGTTTTGTGCTGGTCATCTGAAAAGTCATGAATTTCAATCATTTTCAAGGCACAGAACAAGTTCTGGGTGATCAACTGGACTATTCACAATGTCTAGAACAGCAAACATAAACACTCAAAGACCTGCGCATGATCAATCTGTTGCATAAAAATTCATGAAAAATATGTGAAATATTTTCAAATAATTATGAAAGATGAGGAAGCACAACCTGCTTGTGGATATTGTGTGAATGGAACAATGGGTTGTTGAGAATTATTTTCTCATTACTAATTTTAGTTGCCATTGATTTCCAGAAATACATACTACACCATCTCTCAAAATTATTTTAGCATTGCCTGATATAACTAACAATAAGTAAACACATAGGAAGTGCCCATTTTTATTTTATTTTTTGCTTTGCCCTTCAGCAGTTATTAACTAGAGGACATCTCAGCCCCTTGGATTTGAGATGATGGCCATTTAGAACAGCTCGGCTTTAGCTCCCTGTTGCACAGGTTTCAGATGGAGCTAGTCCCAATATATTGTTTTGTTATGTGAGAGCATTGGGAGAATAATTCCATAGTTGTTCTGCTGTTGATGAGTGCTTGGAGACTCATGGATTAGAAGCAGCGATGTTAACTGTTAGCCACATGTCATCTCTACTGACTGCTACTACTATTGAACAATGAGGATGGCTGGATTGGTCTGTCATCATCCCCCTCCACCCCCCAGTAAATTTGTTTGCTACTTTCTACTATGAAAAATAGAAGCTTTGACTGCTAGGACAAGACATAAAAAAGACTACAAAATTAAATATTCTCTACACCACAGAGACCATGGTACAGCAGATTTGTGTGTATGGGCATTACTATAGCAATTTTAATTAATTATGGAGTTCCACAATAACAAATATACCTGAGTAGGGACCAGTGTGTAACTACTTTGCATGAGGAACAGATCAGAAACCAGACTTTTTCTCAGAGTTGCAGTATGGTCTCCGATTCTCCCTCTTTCTACCACCCCTGCCCACACCACACTTTGGGCAAGTTGGAATCATCTACATTAGTCCTATAACTGATGCAGCATACTTTTCCTGCTATACTGGTTTAGCTATGCATTGGTTCCACCCACTCCTGTCTGACCTTTCACATGGAAGAGGGAGTAATGGCTGTGTAATCTTTGCTTACAACTCTCTATGGTACTATCCAGAATATGAGCAGGCCATGCTGGTGAGTGCCTAATGGACATGGGCACATAATATGGAATGCATCTGGCCAGTAAGGAGAAAGTTCTTAAAGTTTCTAATGAAAATACAGCAGCCTGTGACATGACTACATGGTTTTAGGCTCTCACACAGTTCCCACATCCCAAGAAGGGGAGTGGACATGAGACCTGCCCCTTAAGGTGTGCCTTAGGGTACATTTCTATGGAGAGTGAGTACATGGCATCACTGTCTGAATGGACCCTTGCTGTGTCCTAAAGGTTCCCTAGTAGCCTTTGCAAGCATCAGTAGTTAAGAAGCACAGTACACTTTTAGTGTGCAATAACAGGGCCCACACAACCAGTTAGTACATGGGCTAGAGCAGTGGTTTCAAATGTTTTCCTTGGGACCCAGTTGGAAAAAAAATCGCTTATGCCTGCGACCCAGCAATTACATCTTTGAGCAATGCCTTCCAGTCTTTTGGCAGTGGCAGCAGTGGTGCTGCAACTCAGTGCCGCGAACCTGTGCCTGAAGGTCTGCAAACCAGTACTGGGCCCTGGCCCTAAGTTTGAAAAGCACTGGGCTAGAGTGCTATAGATTTACATCCAGGTTTTCCATATGCTAACTCTCCATGTACTCAGACTAAGCACTAGGAACGGAAAGGCAGTCCAGTCCAGATCTCGTTGGCTTAGGAGCACATGGGCTGGGTGATTGGGTCTGCTCAGAACAACATGGTGTCTGGCCAGAGAGGAACTGAACCAGATTATGATAGACCCACTCGGACTAAGCCTATAACCTCTACCCGAATGGGTACACAAATCCATTTGGATTAAAGCACTGGGCAAGGACTAAACTTCATAAACTTCTCTTAAGACCTAGTGGGTAGGCAGGAGGCAGAGAGGCCAAGGAGCTGACAGACCTACAGCTTCAGTCCTTCACTACACAATCTGAAGGGGTAGCCATGTTAGTCTAGGTCAGCAAAACGAATGAGTCCTGTGGCAGTTTTAAAGACTAACAAATTTATTTATTGCATGAACTTCGGTGGGAGAAAATCCTGCTCATGCGATAAATAAATTTGTTAATCTTTACAAGTGACACAAGACTCATTGTTTGTTTTACTACACACTATAGCTTTTAAAGTGTGAAAAGGAAGATCTGAGGGAACTTTCAGACAGAATTATTTTTAAGTTCCAAAGGGACAGCTGTGTTAGTCCAGTTAAAAAAAAACAAAAAAAAAAAAAAACAAGCAAGGAGTCCTCTGGCACTTTTAACGACCATCAAATTTATTTATTTATTTATCACATGTTAATTTCCCTATCTTCAAAGCATCTGACAAAGTAGGATTTTCTCCCATGAAAGCTCATGCAATAAATAAATTGGTTAGTCATTAAAAGTGCCACAGGGCTCCTTGCTTATTTTATTTTCAAGTGTTCCTCCGTGTGACCATGTCCATAGCTATATGGTGCTAGAAACAATCTTGCCCAAAATAAGTGACTAAACACAATTATTTTTGTAGTGAAATTGTTCATGTTTTCTGGCGAGGCATTGGCAAATGCATCAGAATGGCCTTTAATTTTGGATAGCTAATTTCCTTGTTGTGCTGCAATATGGTAAGGAATATCAAAAAGGGACTGGTAGGTATAGAAAGGCACAAACCTTCAAACTGCTTACAGAGTAGAAATACGGCAGTAGTAAAAGACTTTGAAAAACTATAAAATATTTTTAAACATTTCAGGTCAGTGACAAATATAAAGCAGCAGGAACAGGTTTCATGTGCTCTGAATCTATGTCTAATCAATGGCTAACACTAAGCACTGGAAACCTCATTTACAACACAGCTGCAAGCCAGTTGGCCAAAAATGCCAAAACAAAAGCAGTCTTAGAAGACAATGTTGTTTCTATGTCAGTCTAGATTTTGGCTTTAGATTGGATTGTAAAATCATTTTACTTAGACACATCTTCATGTGTCTAAGATTTGTTAGCAGTAACAATACACACTAGGTTTATTTTCACAGTTAAGATTGTGACTCATTTTGTGCTTATATGGCAATCAAGAAAGAGATCCTTGGTAGCTAGCACGCTTGCATAAAATAAAGATGAAGCAATATCTTTTACTGAACTTCTTGGTTTTGGTCCACTAAAAGCTATTACCTGACCCACCTTGTCTCTTTAATATCCTAGGACCAACACAGCTACAGCAATACTGCATTAAACATGTAGTTTACAGTCAGCAAGGTTTTAAACTCAGGTTTCCTAATACAATATTGTATTGTCTTTTCCCCTACTTGTTGCTGGGTGAAAATATGGAACTATACAACCACTCATACTGAAAGTACAGCTTCTTCCATAGTTGTGGGCAAGGCTGTGGTACAAATCATGCATTGAGCAAGATCCTCACCTGTTTTGAACCAGCATGGATCTGGTGTAGGCAATTGAGCTACACTGATTTATGCAAGCTGAACATCTGACCCACAAGGAAGCTGCACCCTTGACTGTCAAAAGATAAACACATGGATACTACAAATCGTACATGAATCACAGCATATATTCCTTACAAGACAGCCAATAAATACCAAAAATTTATATAAAAGTTTATAAGTGTAGGTAGGGCAAAGACCCCTTCACTCTGTTCTGTGTGTGGGTGAGTGAAAATAAATTTACATTATAAATGCAACCTCATTTTACTTTGGAATAATCTTGTCCATTCTCTACCCAAGACAACCAACTCAGACTTTAAGAAAGAAGCATTCCCTCCATGGCCCAGGAAAAAGCTGGACTGTTTTCACTTTGATCACCATTGTAATTTTCTAAACTGTAGCCTAGAAACAAGTGATGAGACAATAATATTCTTCCTCCAGACAAGCACCTTAAATTTCCAGATCACTTACATAGTGATAAAAAGCCCATGAAGATTTTATTTCCTTAAGGGAAGACAAGTCTTTCATTGATTGACCTAATGTTTGATTCTAACTTTACACAACCAAAACCAGTTGTGACTCTAATACCTATATTTTCTCTATAGGGTAACCTGACATGGTGATTTATTGTACTGAGAGAATAAAGAAAGACAGGTCCATATATGACTTCTAATAAGCATCAACATATCATTCAAAATGTCACTGAATAATTAATTTTTAATAATTTTTGTGTTTTAATTTAAGGAACAACTTTTTCTTTAAATTACAGATAGCCCTGATCCAGAAAACAAGGAATACAAATGGAATATGGGAATTGCCACAGTGGATCAGACTCATTTTCCATCTAATGATATCCTGTTTGACAGGGCCTATATCAGAGGCTTTCAAAGAGGAAAAACTCACAATGGGAAGTTACGGGATAAACTCCCCTTCTGTGAAAGTTTAATCTTAATCCCTATATAATTAGAGATTGTCTTAAATCATGAGGTTTTTATCCCTTCAAGATTTTATACTGGTATTAACTGTTATAATTCTGGCTATTAGAACTCCTGGATATTCTTGATATCCATATTGCTCTTTAAATTCCTCTTTAAATCCTGCTGAATTCTATGCCTCAACACCATCCTGTGGCAATGAGTTTTGCCATCTGGTTGAATTTAGAACCCCAGGCTCAATACTAATGTGAGTTGAAAGAGGGAGGGATAAACAAAGATAAAAAAGGGGCCATCGCTTTGACCCAATTCGTTTTACCAAGGGTTACAAACTTAATTCCGGGGATAAAAAGCTATTGAAATGAACTGAAATGATCACTGGGTCATATTTACACCATGAATGATAATATTTTTGGTCAGGCTCTGATGGGTTTACTCATGTTTCATAGTACCTTGTTCATTTAGACTGCTTGTGGAATAAGGCGTTACTCATGATTAAGAGGACTACCATTTGGGTCTTATAAAATAACTCGTGTGGGCTGTTTATCTGTGCTTTTCTGGGCTGCATGAGCTGTTATAAAAGGATGCAGCTCATAAGTCTGTGGGGCTCTACCTTTTCAAACAAGGTGAAGATCTGGCCCAGCGTGTGCAGGTTGTCATTTCATATGAAACATATTCACATTTTAAAATGAAATTTGAAGGTTACTGTTTCCAAACCAGAATGACATGAAAATAGAACAGGGTAAAAGTTCTAAAAACTGAGATTTTTCTCATTCTCCCTCTTCCATTTTTTTGCTGAAATTTTTCATTTTTTAAAAAAGCATTGATCAGCTACAGAGTTCATTGACAAATCTGCTGACTTTTTGTTTTCTTTCCATTATTTATTGACACTTCAAAAATATTCAGTTCTACATAAAAATCTGGACACAGTGACTGCATCTATGTTGCAGAGCATTTTCGAAAAAACTTTTTTTGAAAAAACTGTTTCAAAATATATTTGGAATAATTATCTTGAAATAACTTTTTTCAAAAATGCTATTTCAGGAGAATGGTCCAAGGATGGATCCTTGTCCTGAAATACTGTGGTTTTTTTTTCCAAAAGTGAAAGTCTACACCAGACTTTCTTTTTCAAAAAAAAAAAAAAAGCCAATGGAATATAGAATAAAAGCCTTTGCATGTCTGGTGATGGCTTTTTTCGAAAAAGCTCTCCCATGAAAGGCTTTTACTTTCAAAAAAAAGCTGTCAGGTTTAGCTTTTTCAAAAAAGCATGCTGGTATCTCAAAATATCAAAGTGCTATTTTGCCAATGCTAAGCATGGTTACATTTTAAAAAAAAAAAGCCTTTTACAAGAAAGCTTTTTCAGAAAAAGCCATCGCTGGATGCAGCAAAGACTTTTTTCAAAAAAGCCTTCCTATCTCTTTCACTGGCTTTCTTTTTTTCAAAAAAGAAAGTCCAGCATTGACTTTCACTTTCAAAAAAACAAAAATAAAAGCCGCGGTATTTCGGGACAAGGAGCCATCTTCGGACTGTTCTGCCAAAATAGCATTTTTGAAAAAAAGTTATTTCAAGATAATTATTCCAAATATTTTGAAAATTTTTTGAAAATGTTCTGCAATGTAGACATAGCCAGTCTTCTGCATTTGAGGTAAAAAAAAGGGAAATAGACTGATACACAACTAAATGCTGAAATTAGAACTAACTTTCAGTGAACAAAAGTAGATTATGATGAGTAATCAAATCTTTCAGGTTCCCTTATTTTTATCTAAATGACAGCAGGCATGCTGACACTTGATAGGATAACCAGTTTTTGAACTGAATCTTGTATGGTTACAATCTAAACTTTCCATGTGTTTGGTGAGGTGACAGTTTCTGTAATTACTGCATACAAACACATATTTTTTAGCACAGCTGTGACAATAGCAATGTAGCTGTCGGCAACATTGCATCCTTTTCCCAGTGTTTCCTAAGAACATAGAGCTAATCACTTAATTCTGGTATGCGAGGTCAAGTCTGTACAAGTTTGATTATATTTTCTCCATATGCAAGAGACTAGGGAGCTGTTTAATTTCAAGTTTCATTCTTGAATACTATTGTGCTAGCATTAAATAATTCAACCACAACTTCCCTATCCCAGGAAATCATTTTCTAGAATATTTGGAGAAACAAACATCTCATCTTTTTCTTGGGATCTCACCTTGAACAGATCTCTCCCACTCACATACTGAAGTTTCCCAGACAACATTATTCTCCTTCCCCATATGACCCTCTCCAGACTTGTCATCCAAGTTGTGATGCTGTCTGGGTTTAGGGGACTCTTTATGATTATTTTTCATATTAATATTTCATATTTGCAGTAATCCCATTCGGCCCTGGGGTGGCCGTGTCAAAGCAGCCTGAACTCCATGGAGAGGCCATTCCAGTGCTCCAGCCCCACAAGCTGCAGCTCCCCCCCCCGCTGCTTTTGGGAGGGGGGGATGGCTGGCAGGCAGGGCCCCTCTGGTCCGCCTCACCAGCAGAGGGAGGGAGAGTTGGAGGGAGCGTGCACTGCCCGCTCATCCCTCCCCCCCGGCCACTGCTAGGGAGCTGCAACACAATGGCTTTGCCAACTTCAGCTCATGCAGTTGTGCTGGGAGGGGGTGGTGAGCCAGGAGTCACTGGGCACACCTGGATCCCTGGAAGAGACTTCCAGGGAGCCAGAAGGGGATGCTCAGGGAGCCACAGATGGCTTACTGAGCCTGTGTTGCCGATCCCTGATTTAGAGCTGCTTGATACGGGAGGTCACCTGCCAAGCTGGGCATGTGTGCAGAAGGTGGGGTGGCTCACTGATGAGAGAAATCAATGGGGACTGAGCCCCTACTAGCCCTAGACACTGAACACCTAGACTCTTAAATTCTAAAGCAGACTATCTCTGAATTTCTTTTGAATACGATTTTGTATTTTCACTGGCTTTGAGACCAAAAAGTATCATTATAGCATCTTGTCTGATCTAATGCGTAATACTAATGCTAGAATTTCACCAAGAGGTTCCTTCAGCAAGTCCATAAATTCTGCTTATAGATCTATAAAAAGGGACATAAGCGACAATCCAGGGAATTATAGACCAGTCAGTTTAACCTCTGTACCAGGAAAACTAATGGAGCAAATTAAGGAATCAATCAGCAAACATCCAGAGGAGACGAAGGTGATAAGTGATAGTTAGCATGGATTTGTCAAGAATAAATCATGTCAAACCAACCTGAGAGTTTTCTATGATGGGGTAACAAGCCTTATGGATAGAGGGGAAGTGGTAGATGTGGTGTATCTAAACTTCAGTAAGGCTTTTGATATGGTCTCACATCACTGTCACATTAACAAACTTGGGAAGCGCAGCCTGGATGGAGTTACTATAAGATGGGTGAAAAATCGGTTGGATAACCACTCCCAGAGTGTAGTTAGCAGTGGTTCAGTCATGCTGGAAGGGCATAAAAAATGGGGTACCGCAGGAATCAGTTCTGGGTCTGGTTCTGTTCAATATTTTTCATCAGTGATTTAGATGATGTCATAGAGAGTACACCTACAAAGTTTGCCAACAATACCAAGCTGGGAGGCTTTGCAGGTGCTTTGGAGAACAGGATTACAGTTCAAAATGCTTTGGACAAACTGGTGAAATGGTCTGCGGTACACTGACTGAAATCCAATGAAGACAAGAGCAAAGTGCTCCACTTAGGAAAAAAAATCCCCTTCTTGTACAAAATGGGCAATGACTATGCTAGGAAGGAGTTCTGTGGAAAGGGATCTGGGTGTCATAGAGGACCACAAGCTAAATATGAGTCACCAGTGTAACAATTGCAAAAAAAAAAAAAAAAAAAAGAGAGAGAGAGAGAAAGTGAACACAATTCTGGGATGTATTAACAGGAGTATTGTAAGTAAGACATGAGAAGTGATTCTTCTGCTCTAGTCCACCCTGATTAGGCCTTAACTGAAGTACTGTGTCCAGTTCTGGGCACCTCATTTTAGGAACGATATGGACAAATCGGAGAAAGTCCAGGGAAGAGCAACATGAATGATTAGAGGTCTAGACCACTTGATTTATGAGGAAAGACTGAAAGAGCTGGAGTTTTTAGGCTGAAAAAGAGGAGACAAAGGGGACATGAAAACAGTTTTCAAGTACCTAAGAGGCAGTCATGAGGAGGAGGGAGAACAATTGTTCTCCTTAACTGCTGATGATAAGACAAGAAGCAGTGGGCTTAAATAACTGCAATGGACATTTAGGTTGGACATTATGAAAATATTCCTAACTGTCAGGGTGATTTACCACTGGAATAAGTTGCCTAAGCAGGCTGTGGAATCTCCATCACTGGAAGATTTTAAGTGCAGGTTAGACAAGCCCCTCTCAGGGATGTTTTAAGAGGGCACTTGGTCCTGCCATGAGTGCAAGACTGGACTTGATAACCTCTCATGTTCCCTTCCAGTTTCTGTGATTCTATGATTCTGTTATACTTAAAGATAAGTCACCTCTTAATCTTCTCTTGGATAAACTAACGGGAGACAGAATTTCAGTTATGGTGTCATTAAGAATACATATATTGGTAGCAACATCTCTCTATTTCTATTTCATATTCTCCAGCTTATACATCGTACATTTGCTGTCTTAGCCACTATATCCCACTTGGAACTCATACTCTGCTGGTTATCTAACATGATCCCCAAGTCTTTTTCTAAGTCACTGTTTTTTTTAAAATACAGTCTAACAACAAATAAGTATGATAGATGTTCAACTGAGCCAATCTTACCAAGCAAGTCAGGTCACACCTCCATTATTACTATTCCATACAGTTTTGGTCATCTACAAAATTTTACCATCAACTATTTTCTTCCAGATCATTAATTAAAAGATATAGAATTACACTGGGCCAAGAACAGAGTATTAGAAGTGTTCATATTGGATGAGGATTTCTAGTTTCTTTTTGAGATCTTTGTTAGCCACTTTTGAATCTCATTAATATGATAATATATTCAGTATTTTCAATTATACTTTGATTTGACATCATTTTCTTTGTTTAAACGAGAATATCATGCAATACTAAGTTATACACTTTACCGAAAAAACAAACAAGGAGTCCCATGGAACTTAAAAACTAACAAGTTTACTTATTGAGTGAGATTTTGTGAGAGAAAATCCCACTTCATCAGACGCTTGCAAAGTCTACTATATTATGAGAACAGTTACCATTGTCTATTAAATTTCTGATCTCAGCAAAAATATCAACTTTGTTTGACCATACCTAATTTTCATAAAACTCAAGTTGATTTGCATTAGTTTTACTACCACTTTTTAGTTTTCTGATTGTGTCCCAAACCAGTCTTTAATGTATTATATAAAAATACATTTGTCTGGCATGGCTTCTGATACATTCCCCAGACCCACCCAGAATCCTAGCTGCACACAAACTTAAAGCTCATGCACTGTCAGCTTTTGAGTTTGCACAAAAAGGAAAAAAATAGAAGTAATGTATGTTGGTTTACACTATGGACAAGTTTGAGAACCCCTGCTGTAACAGGTAAGTCATTTTGTTGATGGTCTCTGGTTGCCTGTCAGATGAGACTCAGTTATCTGTTTAGTAACTTGGGCTGATCTTAGATTGCAGACCTGTGCTCCACCCTTTACGATACGTGGTGGCAGAGGTGCAGGAACCCACTGTAACATCTTGCAGCCTGTGGCTTTTGTGAAATTCCAATGGTTGCACTATAAATATTAGCTCTTATCTACAGGTAATCACTGTATGGCTATAGGCAGAGCTGTCCTCTGGGGGGAGAGCAGAGCAAGAGGGGTGATCTCCCTGGGCCCTGTGTTTCCAAGGGCCCAGCGCTGTCCTGCCCTTAGCAGGGCATCATAGGAGCTGAACTGCTGCCCCACCCACGGCTGCGCTGTCCCCCACTCCCTCCCCGCTGCTCTCAGCGTGGAGCCGAAGGCAGTAGGGAAGCTGGGGGCACAACACAGAGCTGGCCTCTGCTTGCGGCTGGCTCTGGAGGCAGCAAGAGCCAGCTCAGGGGTGGAGTGGGCCAGCCCCGAGGACCAGGCTTCTCTCCCTGGTCCCTCCCCTAGGCCGGCTGTTCTGCACTGGAGGTGAGTAGGGCCAGCCCAGAGGTGTGGTGGCAGAGCATAGCCCAGCCCCCCCGACTGGCCTGCTCTGCCCCCAGGGTCAGGGGAGGGGCAGCAGTGCAGGACCAACTTGCAGCCTCCCCCAGTGCAGGGGTAGGGCAGGGCCCCACACAGGCTAGTTGGCCCTGGGCCTTGCACCCTCCTGGGGACAGCCCTGGCTATAGGGTAAAATTTTCTGAAATTTACCACATACTTCATCATTTGCTATTTGAGAATGAACTTTCTTTTTTTTACTAACACAGTAGCTACTGGCCTCAGTTAACTACATATCAAGTAGAAGTCTGTGCTAATTGCATTAACTGATGCCCATTTAGAGATTTACATGAGCAGTTGAACAATGATATAAAAATATCATTCTTTAATTCTCTGCCTGTAATGTAGCATATGATAATGGATAAAAAAAGTTGCAGTGCATGTATGTTTTACTGAAAACCACTACTTACAATCATTTGATATTGCACAGAGTAACTCTGAAATGCTCACTTCCTGCAACATAATGTTTAAATTTTTGTTACAATAGACAGAGCTGAGCACAGCATATTTTCAGTGAAAAACTTTTTTTTATTGAGAAATCACCACGCTTCGCTCCACAAGCTCTGTCCTGTTTCCACTTTCTTGTTTTAAACAATGCCATCTCCTTTTAGGATGCATCAAATGCTACTTCTGTCCACTAATCTCTATTTGCTTGCCAATATAGTCCTCATAAATTACTGCTTTGTAGTATGACCAATCATTAGAGCTAGTTAAAAAAATTTCTGTCAAAACTTTTTGATGGTAAATAGACATTTTATTAGATATTCTGATATTTTCTATTTTCATAGAAAAGCCAACATTTCCTCATTTCTGACAATCAAAAACTAAAAAAAAAAAAACAAAAAAACAAAAAACCCACAGTTTTAAACCATTTTTTTACTTGATGGAGACAACAAAGTATGGGGAAAAAATATGTTCATCAGTTTCCATGGAAGAAAAGTCCTTTCCTCACCTTCACTACCAATTATACCCCTTAGTGACTATGAGATCGACATTTCTGATCATCATGACTCTTATCCTTACTAGAGGACCCATGTTTATGGCCATTACTTTCATCTACCCCATACAATATGGTCTTGTGATACCATAAGGCTCACAGCTTCTCCGGATATACCAATGCAGTTTCTTCAAATAAGTTCTTAAGAGAATATCTGTCTATCTCCTGACCTGTTTGTCTCATAAGAACTCTCCAGAGATTAGTTCTATTTATTTTATGTAAAAATACATAATTCTTTTTGATACTTCTGTTCTCATATGGGTAGATCAGTCCTTTTCTTGTAATTCATGTGTACAGTAAAAAAGCAGGAAAGCAGGGCTAAGAAAAGGGTTATTTGCCCACAATGCATTTCCATTACTAAAGCCTCATATGGTACAGTTGTGTGCAATGTGGCAAGCTACATCTATGAAAATGCTATTTATAGAACTATCAAGATTTTATTATTTACTTTACTAGCATTGTTTTCATTTTACCTTACCACCATTAAGAAGTGGTGCATGCATCAGGGAATCAACAAATGGTTACCTGTATCTAGTGCATGCTGAGTCCACTCACTTAGAAATATGGTGCAGTTATACTAACACACTACCAAGGGTTTAACAAGAAGTTCTGATGAAAATTCTCTCTATTAATCTGCAGTAAAACAATATGCCTGTGTATATGAACTTGGGGAGATGAGATGTGAAGAAATGGGGAATCTATTCAGTTGTTCTCAAACTTACAAAGAAAAGAAGGAGTCAAACATGACAAAGAAAACACACTTCTATATGTTAAGATGAACTTTGCTGTAAATGTTCTTATTTTGTGCCTGAAAGCTATACTGTATGGATACATTGATGTCTAGGGGTGATTCCTGTCCTTTCCTGGTGGGTGAAGAGGAAACAGGGGGACTAGATAAAAAGTTGGGGTGACTGTGCCCCCTTGCCAAGAGGCTATGTCCCCTTCTGTTGCCTCCTGCTCCTCGGGAAAATGCGGGCCCTCTCCCTTCTTTCCCACCCAAGACTCCAGCCCTTGGCTAGGTCATGGCACAAGCAGCTTTGGTGCTCCCCTGTCTCCTCCTTCTCCTGCTACTCCTTCAGGACTGCTGTGACTGCTGCTGCTTTTCTGCTCCCTTCCACCTTTCAACTACTCAGAGTCTGCAAGACAGGGGCTGGCTACCCCCATACATATCCCAAACCTGCCATGCAGTCCTATGCACAGTGGAACACAGAGCTCCCGGTCCTCCAGCGCCACAGCTGCTTCCTCCACTGGCCTGCCCTAAGTGGGACCTGGGCCCGAAAAAGCTGTGTATGTGCATTCTTGGTTCCTGTTACCTTCTGGCCCCACTTCCTAGCTGGAGGACAAGGTCAGCAGGGAAAAGGAACGTATGGCTCCTGTCCCTTTCTGGCCCCAGCCCCGGCACCTGCTGAGGGTTCAGGGGGCATGGCTGGCACAGGGGCAGGCAAATGTTGCCAACCCCTGTTGTAAGAGCTGCTTGGGCAGGGGGATTCATCTCCAAGGCCAGAGGAGCCCTCAGGGAGTAGCAACAAGTGAGGCAGGAGTCCAAGCCTGACTGTTTAATTTGGGCCACTTTGGGGAACCCAGGCCCCTCTACCAACCCTCGGCAGCAAGCCCTGGTGGGTAAGGTTGTAGCCAGGGAGCTGATCTCAGGCACTGCGATCCCTGGCCCAGGTTTTCTTCTTCACTGATGCTGGTGATGGCACTGCCTTAAGAACTAGGTGGCTTCTGGCCAGGCACCCATCCCAACAGCAGTGGGGAAGTAACATTTGACCTTGCCCTGGGAAGGGTGACTAGAGGGGAACTAAGGGTATGTCCACACAGGGCTTTTATTTCGAAAGAACACTGGTTGTTTCGAAATAAAAGTCCCTATGTCCACACACGTTTTCTTGTTTCGAAAGGAGGGAGCTCCACGTTTTTGAAACAAGAGCCCTCCTTTTGAAACAGCTTAAACCACTTTGTTTTCAAAAGGAGGGTTATTTTGAAACCAGTTGTTTCGAAATAATGCCGTTTGGACATGTTATTTCGAAACAAGGATTGTTTTGAAATAACAAGGACCTTCCCCCCAGGGTGCATAGTGGAGTGCAGGGGGTCGGAGGGTGCCCCAGCTGGCTTCCCCCCACTTTCCCTTGCTGGCAGCAGGGGGGGACGGGTGCCTCAGCCCCCTTCGCCCCCTACCCCTGGCAAGGGGAAGTGGGGGGAAGCTGGCTGGGGCATCCCCAGGGCTCTGCCCCCCGTCTGGGCTGTGGGAGAGCTGCTAGCCCCGCAGCCTGGTCAGGGGGACTGCAGCCCTCACGGGGTGGCCGCTCCAGGGACAGCTCAACCCGCCACTGGGTCTCCCCCAAGCACGGGGCACCCCGCCCCAGGGGTTCCCTGCTCCAACGCTGCTTCTCCCAGGGCGAGGGGGGCTTCCCAGGCCCCCCCGCCGCTTCTGCCGTGGGTGGGGCCGGGGTCGCCTCGCGCCCAGGATTCCCCAGTGCCCCCCCACCTGCTCCTGCTGGGGGAAGTCCCCCCGCCCACGGCAGAAGCGGCAGGGGGGCCGGGGAAGCCCCCCGCCTGCGGCAGAAGTGGTGGGAGTGTGCCAGGGAATCCCGGCGGTGGGGTGCCCCCCCCACAAGTCTCCCTGCCCCACCCCTCCCCTGTCTCGAAATAACATGTCCACTATGTGGACATGCTATTTCAATTCCCACTTTTTTTCTTATTTCAAAATAGCTTTTTAAAATTTCGAAATAAGACATTTCAAAATAAGGTGTTATTTTGAAACGGCTTGCTTTCGAAACGGCTTGTTTCGAAACAAGGGCTTGTGTGTGGACATAGCCTAAGGCAAATTTTGGTGTGGCTATAGCCCTGGCAAGCACCACCCTGGTGATGTCCTCTATCTTAGTCCACATTTTAGAGATTAAACCAGATGCAAAAGCATAAAGCTCCTCTCTTTCACCTAAAGATCTGGGATCCACAGCAGGTGGCTGAATCAGACATGTGTCTCCTGTGGATCAGGCACAGAGGTGGACCCATAACATAGGTGCTAAACCACTGTGTTACAATACTACAGTGTTCAATGTATGCAAGCGCAGGAATATGCTTGTGGTAGGGATTACATTTTCTAGGCATAAATCTGGTCATATGCAGATACCAGGCTAATGGGGTTTTTATCCTATTTAAGAGATACAAAGTGCTCAATGTTGGGTAAATCCCTTATTCAATTTTATTTCTTAACGGTCATTATTTTGCTTTTCTGTGCTTCTAACATTTAGTTATTCTGTAGCCTGTAATAAAATTTCAAAATAATCACATTTTGCTACAGCGTTTCGTGCCAAGCACTTTTCTGCACAGTACAAGCTCTCTTTTTGTAGAACTCATCTTTCGCCACCTGGCAGTCTGTTCGTAATTCATGCGCATTTGGTTACAGCTGGCATAAAATGCAGAGTTTTCCAAGGACACTGTGCAGACTTGCCCAATGGAAATTATAACCTCTATAAATTGTTTAATGACCAAATGTTGTTTTCTCAGGCCTATTTCAACAGACCACAGCCCTGGTGGAAGTACTGGAGCTGCAAAGATGCCAGGATGACATATCTAACTAGACTCACACTGAAGGTAAGCAAACAGTTCTGAAGTCAGACAGCTATTTCCATAAGCTTTTATTCCTTTTCATGGTCAAAACTAAGGGCATATTTATGTTAGTTTTTGAAAAATCAAATATCAATTGCTATTAAATTCTCAAAGAATGGGTACTTTAAATTCTTTTCACAATTATTACAACATCATCCAGAAACACGCTCCCTCTCATCCATCCATCAGCCCATTGTACTTGGTGAAGGACAAACAATGAAGGATAGGACAACCCCTGCTCCCAAAGAATTTACAAACTGAATTCAGTATGTACAAGCTAGTCCAAAATGACATGATAATGATCATTTACTTGGAAAAAATAAAATGAAATACACCATTTTAGGGCCAGATTATGAGGACTTTTCTTAAACGAAAAAATACTTGACTTCATATGAACTCTTACACTCTTTCTATTACTAGATCTTAAAGCACATTACAAAGAAAATGAGCTGGGGAAAGTAATGTACAGGGAGACAAACTAAGTAATGCATTGTTTCCCAAGCTAGCAATGGCAGAATCCAGAACAGAATAGAGGGTTTCTGAATCTCAGTTTAGTACTCCATCCACTGAATTACACTTGCCCAATTGGTTTCAGTTCTAGTGCAGAAGGAGTAAACTACTATTAATGTGAATAAGGCTAGAATGGTATGGTCTACAGGGGGCACCTACTAGCATAACTTTGAAGCTAATACTATTCACTTTCACATGTAATCTCTCTTATGCTGATTCATATTCAAATTTTTTGTCTACTTTTCTGGTTATTTCATATATTAAAATACATTTTGAGTTAAAAGACTCCAGACATAGAGGTGTCTTACTTAGTAAAGTTATTATAGTGTCAGGTAGTTATAAAGTCCTATAAATAAATAGGATCAAATTTTTAAAGACCTCTCAGCTAGACTCCATTTGTGGAGTTTACTGCTTTGAACCTGGAAGTCACTTTCATACATGGATTCTGTGCACAATTAATTGCATATTCATACAAAACCAATTTGTATTAGATTTAATAAAGCAAATTTGTTTGATCCATGGGAATGTTAGTATACACAAATAGTGCACAAAAAGTACCCAGTAAATGATTGTGAACCCACAGAAATAAGTCATGTTTCAAAATATGATACATAGTGATGTTTCTAGATTCTCATGAGTCAAAAAAAGGAATAGAAAAATAAAACAAAATTAAGGCTTAATGAACAAAATCCACTTTTATGGACAGCTCTATTTCAGTTTCCCCATGGGTATGTCCACACAGGGCTTTTATTTTGAAACAACACTGCTTATTTTGAAATAAAAGTCCCTATGTCCAAATGACGTTTTCTTGTTTCGAAAGGAGGGAGCTCCTCGTTTTGAAACAAGAGCCCTTCTTTCGAAACAGCTTAAACCCACTTTACTTTCGAAAGGAGGGTTATTTCAAAACCAGTGGTTTTGAAATAAGCAGTTTGGACATGTTATTTTGAAACAAAGAGTGTTGCTATGCACCCTGGGGGGAAGGTCCCACCCCCCCCAGCACCCTGGCCAGGGTGCTGAGTGGGGTGCAGGGGGTCGGAGGGTGCCCCAGCCGGCTTCACCCCACTTTGCCTTGCTGGGAGCTGGGGGGGATGGGAGCCTTAGCCCCCTTCGCCTCCCTACCCCCAGCAAGGGAAAGGGGTGGAAGCTGGCTGGGGCTGCCCCCAAGCCTGGGGCACCCCGCCCCCAGGCTTCCTCTGCCCCCCACCGCAGCCCCCGCCCGGCGCCGGGGGGCTTCCTCTGCCCCCCCGCAGCCGCCGCCTGGCGTGGAGGGGCTTCCCCGGCGCCGCGCTGGGGAAGCCCCTCCTGCGCCAGACAGCAGCCGCGGGGGGGGAGGGGGCAGAGGAAGCCCCCCTGCGCCAGGCGAGGGCTGCGGGGGTGCAGAGGAAGCCCCCCCTGCGCCGGGCAGCGGCCACGGGGGGGCAGAGGAAGCCCCCCCTGAGCCAGGTGGGGCCGCAGGTGCGGAAGAAGCCCCCTGCACTGGGCAGGAGGGGGGGCAGAGGAATCCCAGGGGCAGGGCCTCTGGGCCCAGCACAGGGCCTCCCTCCCCCGCCCCTCTCCTATTTCGAAATAGCATGTCACACTGGACATGCTATTTCGATTCCCTCCTTTTCCCTTTTTTCGAAAACACTTTTTTTAAATTTCGATATACGGTGTTTCGAAATAAGGCTTGATTTTGAAACAACTTGTTTCGAAACAAGCACTTTGTGTGTGAACATAGCCCATGTGTCCTAGAAGACTACAGTAATGATTTTTAAAATTCTAAATTAGTCAGAATGGAAATCTGCAGGGGAGTTGCCTTTGCAAAATTAACTTAACTATATATATTCAAACTTCAAGTTTAAGGGTAAACATAGCATTTTTCTTTGTAATGTTTTGTTTTAATGCATTTTCCACTGAAAGAATAACCTAAGAGCATGTTAGACCATTGTGCTTGGCTGTATGCTTCAGTATAATGAACATATAACCTCGAATTAGCTAGATGTAACCATTCCTGGTAGTGTTTTAAATGGAAATCTGAATACCTTTTCAGTCAGGGATGTGACTTTTCTACCATTAAGTTGAAAAGGCAAGTTGCATGAATTTGTTTCATTGGTAAAAAACCATTCCAGTGGTGCAATTGAAGTAATTTTCCTGCATGATCTTCTCCCATGAAAGCTCATGCAAAAAATAAATCTGTTAGTCTTAAAGTGCCACACAACTCCTTGTTGTTTTTTCACTGGACTAGACTAACACGGCTATCCCTTTTAAAATTGATAATTATGGACTGTTATTGTTACGTTTAAGATACAAGATGCCTGATTCTCTTCTCAGTCATACAGATGTAAATCGAAAGTAATTCCACTGAAGCCAATAAAGGTAAACTGGTATAAAGCTAATAGATATGAGAAAAGAATTAAGTTAATTATATCTACTTCTCTTCTGTTTTACACACTGTTTTTACACCATTATAACTCCATTGGCTTCACTGGCATTACTGTCAGTTTATACTTGTTGAATAGAAAGGTAGTCTCCCCTGGCCTTTTTTTTCCAGGAGCCATGACAATTTGAGACATGAGTATTACCCCTACGTAAGTCCCATATATCTCATATTCACACATAATTTCCCCAAGGAAGTTGCATACTGCAGTTGTAATTGAAGATGCTTCAATTCATTAGACCTAATTCTGTCTTTCCTCTGGTTACAGAGGTGATTGCATGAGTATTAGGAAGAACAGAATTTAGGCCAGTATTTTACCAACCAAAAATCCTCTCATGATCATTGGGGGGTAGGGGGGGGACTTCAAAGGGAGCATCCTTCACATTCATTAAAAAGGGATTAAGAAAAAACAAAAAAGTGAGCCTTGCTTCAAAGTGTGAGTTATATTTTGCTCATGCAACATAAAACAGCTTTGCCTGAGTAAGGAATGTAGGATGGGGTCATGTTTTGGTGAGGCTGAAATGTCAGATTCTACCCCTGGATTTGGATGTGAGAATCCATTTGCTTCACTGGGAGCTGCATGTGTTCATTCAAGCATAAAATTTGTCTTGTTAGGAACACTGACTAGAATCCACTTGAATTGGAGCCCAGCTCAAAGCTGTGCTTTAGAGCAGGGGTCTCAAAAATGTGGCCCGAGGGCTACATGCAGCCCCTAAAGCTATTTCCTGCGGCCCACAATGACACTGTTGTTACCGATATTTGCAGTACAGCTGTATGAAAAGTTTTTAGTGGTGCAGCCCTCCGCCTAACATACTAGACATCATGTGACCCTGTTCTAGTCCTCATGTGGCCCTCATGGTGATTTGAGTTTGAGATCCCTGATCTAGAGCACAGAGTCCTGCTTTGAACATGGGATAGGACTAGATCACATCCTGAGGTCCCTCCCAAACCTAATATTCTATAATTCTATTAACCCATCAGCATCCTTAGAAAGTTGCCCACTCTTTCCTTTGCATCTGAGGCATGTTTATAAAGTATAAAATAATTATTTATACAAACATGGGTCCATAATTTCAGCTGGAATAAGCTGTGCTTTATTCAAATGCCCCTGGAGTTACAGGGTCTCTGCTGAATTATAGATCTGGCCCATGGATTTGTGTCTTTACCAAATTAATTTTTAATGTGTGCCCCACATACAATGACCAGTGTTAACATGAGAGAAGGGCCAAATACAAAAATTATAGATTTAGATCTAGAACTGGATTTCCACTCTAACCTAGAGTTTGCAGTTGTTTTGATACAGAGGTTTAATTCTGTCCAATATGCAGGTCCATAGTGGTTAACTCTGTAGGCAAAAAGGTCAGAATGTGATACCATGCTCACTTGAGTTTTAGAGGGTCAATTTACCATCCATATGTAAGTAAGGTCTGCCTATCAAGAAACATCTGAATGTTTGAGGGCACTTCCCCTGGTCGCTCAGCTGAAAGGGGGCACCTTATCTGAATAGGCATTTTATTTGCATAAGTACAATTCTTATAATTTCACTGTATATGGATAAACCCACCCAGGCTCTGGGCATGGTGGGAAATGATTAATATGGCTGGTTTCAGTTACGAATCCCTTTTTGTTTTAACTGAAGGGGCAGTGAAAAGTTCACTTCTGGTTGTACGTTGTCTTTTGATTGTGTGAACTGTGTTTAGCCTGTTCTGATGAACAGTTCACTTTCACCCAAATAGAACTCAGAAATGGTGGCAGACAAATTTTTCAGCATTGTAAAAGTAAGAAGGAGGAGTTGATAGGCTTGCTGCTAGGTTTGAATGAGCTCTGACAATGAACTATGCTCAGGCAATACTAAATCCTTCTCCTGTTGTTAAAAGATAGAGTGAAGATAGACTTATTTTGGAATTTTCATTTGGAAGCAGCGGTATGGCTCCTGTGTCAGCAGAAAGGTGTCTCATGAGCTGAGATTCTCTGAGAGCAGAAATCATTCTAAGTGGTAAATCTTGATCAGGGCCATCTCACAGCATTTTGGCACCTGAGGCAGGTAGCTCAAATGGGCAATGTCTACTCTACAAAAGCTAAGTCAACCTTATTAAGTCAATTTAATAAGGTCTACTTAAAGTTGACTTTAAGTTGACCTTATTAATTTGACTCAGTGAGGCCACATTACATTAAAGTTGACTTAAATGGCCCCACTGCACGAAGCTGACTTTATTAAGTTGACTTTAATGGCCACATTGTGTTAAGTTGACTTTAAGGACAGGAGTTATTAGGTCGATTTAAGGAAGCCCTTAAGTTGACTTAATGAACTCCAAGTGTGGCCAGGGCTTTGCTTAAGTCAGCTTAAACCTTCTTAAGTTGACTTAAGCCCATAATGTAGACATACCCATGATGGTTCCATGTCCCGCTCACTTGCACCAAAACTTTGAAAGATCTCAATTCTGCCTTCTTCCTATACTACTCCTCTCATGGTACTGCTCTGCTATCTACCCCAATAAAGGAGAACTAACAACTTAAAATTTTTGAACAAGGCTTTTTAAGAAACTTTCAAATGCCTTAACAGCAAATGTAACTTTTCTTTTCTGCATAGTAAACACTGGCATTTTTGTCTATTTGAATAATTAAAGTAGTCTGTTCCATGCCTTCTTGGTTGCAAAGATTTGAACTGTTTCCTGAAGGTCCACAGTCTGGGCCAGCTCATGCTCTATTGAGATGGTTGCAAGGCTGACCAGCCTGTTCTGTGTCATTGTGGAGTGTAGAGGTGTTTTTATTAACTTCAGATTGGAGAAGCTGCGTGCTCCACTGGCAACTGTTACAGGAAGTGTTAGAAGCATTCACAGAGCAACAAAAATATTTGGAAAGAGGGTGGTCATCGTATTTGTTTACATATATTCCAGAACAGCCTTTAGAGTTGATCCTGCTGAAATGTATCTTGAAAGGACTTTCAGTTCATCACCCAAACCACTCACATCAATATTATGCATGTCATCATGTCTCAAAACTGTCTCTAATGCCTTGCATTGCTGGTGTAGGTCTTCTTTAGGTATAGTGAGGCATTTTGGAATATCATATAACATCCCAAATATATATTACTGCTCTGTTCCTTGATCTGTATGAAACTTTCTTCTACTGACTGTATTGCACAATCTAGAACCTTGTTAAAGAATTCAAATTTGATTTGTCGTTTGGGGTCTCTTACGGGATTATCCTGTGCTTTGTAATCAAAATATCATCTTCAATGACCCTTGTATTCTTGAATGGGTGAGAAAATAGCTTCAGTATAAAGTTCCTCTGCCAACTTCTATGCTCTTTTCAGAACATTTTGAAATCCCTCATCTAACCAGTAAGAATGTAGGTATGACATTGCTTTGTCCAGTTGTTCCATTGCTCCAGATATATCAGGGTCAACACATTCAAGTCTCTTGCTTACAACATTTATTTGAAATAGTATGTCATACCACAATACTAAGCCACACAGACATTTGAAGTTATATATGTTTCTGGTGATTCCTTTTCCCTCTGCCACTGTTCTCTCTCACAAATGGTTCCTGACCGTCATAGCATTATTCTCCATTATGGCAACTATGGCATCATCTATCTTCCCAGTTTGGTATCTGATAGGCTTTATCACCTCCACTTGACTTTCCCATCACGTAGAAGTCAGTGGTTTCAGTGGCAGAGGGAATGTTCACAGATGGTGCTTCAAAATTTGCCTTTGATGAGTTGATGCAGAGAAGAATACTTAGATGCTTTGAATTACAGTAAAAAATTCAGTAGCATCATTAGAAACTGATGCTGCATCACTGATCACCAAGTTCAATGAATGAGAACTGCATGGGACAAAAAAAGCTTGAGTGTTTAACTGTTGGATCCCTGCCTGCACTCATCCGTTCTTTCCTCGTGTTGGCACCATTATTCTAGCCCTGACCTTTCATGTCAGCTATCACAATTCCCGTATCTTCCAGCTTTTTAAGAAGACCATTTGTCATATTAGTTCCTGTAGTCTCATCACTGTCAGTAAATTCTAGAAAATGCTCTCTGACAGTCACCATTGCAGGGACATTTTCACTAGTTTCTTTTGTTACAAAATGCACCACTAAAGTAATTTGTTCCATATGGTTGATATCAGGTGTACAGTCCAGAATAACAGAGTAATAGCTTGCTGACTTCAGATCTATTACAATCTTCTGTTTGACTTCTGTTGCCAGTAAGTGTATGATCTCATTTTGAATTGTTTTTCCAAGGTAGTGGTGTGTGTAGATTTCTAGGGTGATGACTCTTCAAAGATGCTCCTGGAGTACAACATCAAACTCAGTCATCAGCTCCACAATTTTAAGGAAGTTTGTATTTGGCACACACAGCTGATCTGAAGTACCACACAGTGCTAGGTTTTGGGTAGCAAGCATTTTCACAATGGCAATGAGCCTTTTCAAAACATTTTTCCAGTAAAGAGACTCTGATGCAATCTTCTCTTGATGCTGATCATCTATGCTGACCTTTAACCTTAGTCTCATCTCAAGCTCTTTCCACCTATACAATGCTCTCTGGTAATTTGCTGCCTTCTCATGGCATGCCAGATTTCTGGTCAGATTTTTCCAGTCCTTTGTTCCTGTAGAATGCAATGTGTCAAGAACATTAGACTGGAAGAGTCTGCAACAAAAACAGTATGCAGCATTCTGGGTTTTTGAGTACATAAGCCATGGCCTCTCTGCTTTGTTACCATTGGGAATTTCACACCAGCAATGTGTTAGATAGACACTTCTATTTTCATTGTCTTTGGGGAACATGATGTTTTTCACTTACTGTGGCTCATGAAGAACAAGGATGTCCCTGAGGCTACTGCTCAAGTGGGTCCACAGTCCCGGATCATCTAGACTTGAGGAACTAAACTCAGCAGGAGCTGTTTCTTGCATCTCCACCACACTCGTCTCTGATCTACACTTTTCTTCAGAAATGTGCATAGAATCATAGGGTAGGCAGGGACCTCATGACCTCATCTAATTCTACCCCCTGCTAAAAGCAGGACCACTCCCACTAAATCACCCCAGCCCAGGTTTTGTCTAATCAGGCCTTAAATGTTTCCAAAGATGGTGATTGCACCACCTCCCTAGGCAACCAATCCCAGTGCTTCACCACCCTTCTAGTGGGAAACTTTTTCCTAATACCCAGCCTTGACCTCCGCAGCTGCAACTTGAAACCATTGCTCCTTCTTCTCTCTGTGACCCGGGCCTCCTGGGATAACCCCCTGAATATGCAAAGATCAGGGCAAGCTGTAAAAAGGAGAGCAGATTCTCCCAGCACTGGTGGGTTACCTAGAGATAAACTCCCCCACCACTCACAAACAATGCTTCTGATCCCCCACAATGGATATCAAGAAGCCACCATATAGTATAGACAGCTCCCTTTACTGCATTCCAGTCACCAGTCCCCAGTACAGCCACTAGGTCTGTTAAAGAAAAAGGTTCTTCTGACCCCAAGAGGTCAGCCACATCACACAGAATGATATAGGCTTGAATCTTACCCAGAATAACACACTGCCAGCCAATCCTTTAGTAACTACAACTAAAGGTTTAATATAAAAAGAAAAGAAACAAAATGAGAGATGTTATAGGGTCAAAGTGAATCACATACACACAAAAGATTTAGAGTCCAAAGAAGATAAGTCCTTGTTTCACAGCTTCAGTTGTTAGTAATCCAGTTTATAGGAATAGAGACCAAATAATCCAAGTGCAGAGTTTGTTCTAATTCTCCTCCATGAGAATTAGCAGGGCAGTTTCCAGGCCAGTGTTGGCTGGGATCTCAATCCTGTGGTCCAAACTTTCCCTGAGAAGCTTGGGCAGATGTGAGACAAAGACATTCAGTTCCCAATGTCCTTTTATAGTTGCAGCTAGCAAGGTGGGCATTTGCAGGTCAATTCTTCAGGTGGGCTTTGATGACAGTTCCCAGGTACTTTCTTAAGTGGAGCATAGCAATACATATTGTCATTTGAAGGAAAACCTTCACCTCCTGGGCACCCCAGGTAATTAACTGCATTAGCACCATTAACAGACAGTTTACACTGGTACATCAAATGTTCCTTTAGATGTTAAATGTTCCCTCTTGACCCCTTCCAGTAGAACAATGGTAACAGATAGGGAAGCGCTTCATTCACCTTGCTAACCTCTAACAGGATACATGTAAATATCATCAAGAAACCACTAAGGATACAAATGCATATCAAAGCCCTAGCCTACTCATGCATTGCATTTCCATATAATATGTCTTCAAAGGTTAGACTTAGGTCATGTATTTTACAAAGATGGCTTGGCTTTTTCAGGCCTAGCATGACACTGTCCATTATTAATACTGAGAACAGCCCAGCACCCTCCTCTTTGGAGCACCCCTTCATGCAGTTAAAAGATGCAATCAAATCCTCCCTCCATCTTCTGTTCTGAAGAGGAAATAAGCCTGCTTCCTCAATCTCTCCTTGTAAGTCAAGTGCCCCATGCCTCTAATCATTTTCATTTCCCTCTGCTGGACTCTTTTTAATTTGTCAACATCCTTTCTGTAGTTTGGAGCCCAGAACAAGACCCAGTATTCCAGATGTGGCCTCACCAGTATCAAATACAGAGGAATGATCACATCCCTTGATCTGTTGAGATTTCATTTGGTCCAATGGTGCAATTTGTCTTGGTCTCCCTGAATCCTATCCCTGCTCTCCAGTGTATCTACTATTCCACCCAGCTTGACAACTGCAAATTTACTGAGTGTGCAATCTATCTCATCATCCAGATCATTAAAGAAGATGCTGAGCAGAACTGGCCCCAGGGCCGACCGCTGGGGCACCCAACTAGACATTGAACCATTGATCCCTACCTGTTGAGCATGATGATCTAGCCAGCTTTCTATCCACCTTATGGCCCATTCATGCAAACCATAATTCCTTAACTTGCTGACAAAAATGCTGTGGGAAACCAAAAGCTTTGCTAAAGTCGAGGTATATCACAACGACAGCTATTCCTGCATCCCATACCCAGTCATCTCATCATAGAAGGCAATCAGGTTGGTCAGGCATGATTTGCCCTTGGTGAACCATGCTGACTATTCCTGATCATACTGTTTTCCTCCAAGTGTTTCAGAATGGATTCTTTAAGGACCTGCTCCATGATTTTTCCAGGAATTGAGGTGAGGCTGATTGGTCTGTAGTTCCCCAAGTCCTCCTTTTCCCCTTTCTAGAAGATAGGTACTATCTTTGCCTTCTGCCAATCATCTGGGACCTCCCCTGTTTGCCATGCATTTTCAAAGATAATGGCTAGGAGCTCCTTAATCACATTGGCCAACTCCCTCAGCACCCTCAAATGCAATTCATCCAGTTCCATAGACTTGTGCACATCCAACTTCTCTAAGTAGCCCCTAACCTGACCTTCTGTCACTGAGGGCTACTCCTCTTCTCTCCATTCTGTTACCCAGTGTAGTGGCCTGGGAGCTGACCCTGCCTGTGAAGACTGAAGTAAAAAAAGGATTGAGTACTTCAACCTTTTCTGCATCATCCACCATGAGAATACCTGCCCCATTCAATAAGGTACCTACACCACCCCTGATCCTCTTCTTGTTGCTGACATACTTGTAGAACTCCTTCCTGTTATCCTTCATGTCCCTTGCTAGTTTCAACTCCAAATGCCCTTTGGCTTTTCTGATTTTATCTCTGTAGGCCTGAGCAATATCTTTATATGCCTCCCTATTCATCTGTCCAAGCTTTCACTTCTTGTAAGCTTCCCTTTTGTGTTTCAGCTCACCGTAGAGTTCTCTGCTACGCTACTCTGGGCACCTTCCATGTTTGCTGTTCTTTCTGCACATCAGAATAATATCTTTCTGTGCCCTTTCTAGGGTTTCTTTAAAACACAACCAGCTCTTTTGGATGCCTTTCCCCTTCAGTTTAGCCTCCCAAGGGATCCTGCCTATCAGTTCTCTGCGAGAGCCAAAATCTGCTTTTCTGAAGTCCATCGTCTGTGTTCTGCTTCTTTCCTTTCTTTCTTTGATCAGGCTTATGAGCTCCTACCATCTTTTGGTCACTGCTGCCCAGGTTGCCATTCACTTCTTTCCCAATCAATTCTTCTGTCTTTGTGAGAAGCAAGTCAAGAGGCGCAAAGCCCATCGCTGGTTTCCCAGCATGTGTTTCAGGAAGTTGTCAGCACTTTCCAAAGACTTCCTGGATGCATGATTACATCCATTTGTGATGGAAATATGGATGCTGCAGTAGCTGCCAGAGCACTTGCTCTCTGACTAACTGGAAGATCAGGCTTCGTCTTATCTTTGCTGGGGTGGAAGTCTCACCATGAACATTTGTGTCTGTGTATCTCACGAAAGCTCCTTCCTACTTAGATAGAAAAGCTTCCTCTGCTTTCTTTCTTTTTCTGAATGCTGTTCCAGATGGGCCTTTTCTACCTTCACCCATGACTGCTGTTCTGTGCCAGCTATAGTGGCTTTCAGCACTCATTTGAAGGGGACAAATACACAGGGTAGCAGGACCTGAGTGAGGGAAGATATCAGCATCTTAAGGGCCTAAGTGGCTCTTACTACTTCAGTTAACTCTCTGTTCTCCTTAGCTGAGTTCAGGGAAGTAGCAGGAATCGGGAAGCTCCCTGATAGCTGGTGTTAGTCAGGCCAGGCTCTTGGGGGTGCTAGAGAGCTGCATAAGAGGCTCCTCCTCCTTTCTCTCCCTGCAGCTCCTGCTACTTTCTGTTATTCCCTCTCACCTTCTCTCCTGCCTGCCCGTTATGTCTCTTGTGCCCTCCTTCCTCCAGCACAGCACTCCACCATCTATGTGCATCTATAGCAGAGAGAATACATATGCGTCAGCAGCAGACACAATTTTCTACACTCTGGGTCCTGGGGACACCTCCCTCCATAGTCTGGCACCTGAGGCAGCCACCTCAGTTTGCCTCATGGTAGGGCAAGCCCAGATCTTCATTGACAAACAGAAGAAAGTGGGGACCATAGGCTGTTCGTGCTCACAGACAGTGGAAGCCATGAGTGGTTGGTGACTGCAGATGGTGGAAGCTAGCAGACATGGGAACCATGAGTGGTCACTGGCTGCAGCTGGCAGGAGCCATGAGCAGTTGGTGCCAGTGGATGGTGGGAGCCATCTGAACAGCAGGGACACGGAGCCCCAGAGGTGGCAGCAGAGCAGGCCTTGTGATCCCCAGGGCAGCAAGAGCCTTCAGGACATAACTGACTGAGCGGCTCCCCACTTGAGACGTGGACACTGCAAATATGCTGGTCAGTACAGGGTAAAGTGATAAGAGAGATGCCAATGGCTATGTCTACGTCTGCCTTTGTAGTTTGGGGATGTGATAGTCCAAACTAAAAAGTCCAAGATTATTCTGAACTTCATACTAACTGCAGCTTTTTAGTTCGAAATAGCTGTGTATCCTAATTCAAGCTCACTTTATAGTTCAAACTAGCCATTATTTTGTGGCTTGCATGTGCTAAAGTTCAAACTAAGTCGGCTAGTGCAGACTAAGCAAGGACTCTTACTAGTCTGGACTAAGCTTTGGCTAGTCCGAACTAAGAAATTTCTAAATTTGGACTAGCCAATGCTAGTGTGGCCAAGGACCAAATTAGCCCAGACTAAGCTTGCTACTCTTTTGAAGGTGCATTGCACTGTTTTCTGAAACCAGTGCTGTTTGAATATTTTCTTCCTTTTATTAAAAAATTTATTATTCTATCCTCAGACCTTGTGCTTGGGAAAGGGGAAGCATTGCCTTTTAGGGTACCTGGGGGATAATGTGTATTTTCTCAGGAGACTGTGAAGGGGCTTGAGACAGTTGGTATTCTATCATTGATAGAGGACCACCAAGATATAGAACCTGGCCCTTTGCTACTGCCAGCTCTGTTTGCCAGAAGGGTTACATATACTTTTATGCTAAAAAAGGTGCATCAGGGTTTACAGTTAGCACTTACACAGTAGTATATAGAGAAAATGCCTCATTTGAAACCTAAGTTTTTCCACAGACTGTGTTTTCAATATATTACTGCAAAAGGTAGGTATGTCTCATTGCTGAAGCTCAGTCTTATATTATGAACTTTCTATTATGGAATAATCAGTAAAGTTTTTTCCTAAAAAGTTCAGCTAAGACTTGGTCATGAGGTTAGAACCTTTGTACGTCTTAATTATTGCTACTAACAACCCATAGGTGCTCTGTAATTAAGCTGTAACATTAAATATTGTATGTTGTACTTGGTCCACACAGGTGATAAACAGGTAGTTGCTAATAAAATTATAGGACCAGAGCCTCAGCTAGTGTAAATTGGCTTAGTTCAGCTGAGAGTGATGAAGCCAGGAAAACTGGCATTAGTTTAGTCCTGGCTTATCTTTTTAACCACATTCATATGAAATGTCTTAAAAAGAAACATACTGAGCTAATTGGTAGGAAAAAGAATGTTTGTTTCATAGGAAAGATTTTTGTTTTCCAAGGGAGATGTGGAATGGGGTTGCTCAAGGTATTGGTTCAGACATCATGGGTTTAACTTCTGACTCTTGACACACAAGCCCTTTGTTTCCTTGGATAAATCCTTTAATCCATTTGACCCAGATGCTCAAAGGTATTTAAGCATCTAACTATAAAGCTGTAGGCAGGGTAGTCTTAGGATGGGTCCCCCAGTTTTTCCTGTTGAAGATGGTCCACTTCATCTTATAAATATTGTAGAAAGTTTGTTTGTTTGTCCTGAAAGATCTCCAAAATCGTAAGTTAGAAACATTAAATTTTGAATGGATACTACTGATTTTCTAACTTAAACAACTGGATTGGTTAGAACTCAAAATTGGTCCCCCCAGATCTCCAGTTGGGCATATTCATAATTTAGTTTTTAGTAGCACCTGATCATAGGCATTTGCTGGACTCTTCTGTTAAGCGTGTCACATACCAATACCAAGAGGTTCTCATACCAAGAATACTAATGATGCCTACAGATATGCCATTCCAATTCAAAACATTACAGTTCCCCTCTGCCTAGCATTTGCCATGTGTCTATTAACAAATCACAAGAACAAACATCCAGATTTGCTGGAGTAGATTTCAGCTTTGACTGCTTCGGTCATGGTCAACGATACATTGCTATTTCAAGAGTTGAAATGGGGAAAAATTTGCATGTTCTTCCTTAAAGAAGAAAAACAAAAAAAAAATTATTAGCAGGCAATAAGTTAAATGTAAATGTGTGTCATAAGCACAGCACTAGCTGTGTTAATTTCTTAAAGTAATATGATAAGTATTTTCAATAAAATGTTGTTAAAGTAATTTACGTAGTTCATTCACAACACTTTTTGTTATCAAGAAATGAGTTAAATGTGAATGTGCTTTATAAGCACGTCACTCACTATGTTAATTTCGTAAAGTAATATATAACAGAAAAGTATTTCCAATAAAATATTCTGTGTTAATGTAATTGATGTAGTTCATTCATCACACCTTCTACTGTATTTTCCCTGGGTGATGCCAGGTATTTCTCTGCTAATATAAAATATTCTTTGAAACAAAGACTGAGATTTCCTATGTGCTCCCTAACAGCTAATCTATAGACTCATTTTCACTGTTGCACAAAGAATTTTTAATTAACAATACAAAGTGGAACAGCTACAACACAAAAGAGATGCATCACAGAGTACTCTGTAGTATGATGGTTAGGACATTCACCTGGGAGGTAGAAATCTTCCATTCAAATCCCTGTTCCATACCAGGTAGAACAGTGACTCAAAGATAGGTTTCCCACATCCCATGTAAGTTCCTGACTTATAGGTGAGGGGCAGGGGCGTTGCTAGTGCTTGCCACATGGAGCACGTGCTCTGAGTCCTGGTGCCAGTGCCCCAAATTCCTGGGGCTCCCCCACCTCTCCTGGCTCCGGATCCCAGCTGGGATTGGGCCGGACCAGCCATGACAGTGCCTGCCTCTCCTGACCTAGTAGCTGGGGCCGGGTCGCCCGCAGCAGCCACTGTTTTGCCTGGCCCAGTCCCGGCCGGGAATCCAGGGCTGGGCTGGCAGTGGCAGGAGCCTGGGGCCCCAACTCCCAATCAGACCAGGGGGCGTGGCCTGGGTCCAGGGGGCAGAGCCTGGGCTTAGGCTCCTGGTGACAGGGGCACTACCACTACCTTCTTACTGAAAAACATAGGGCTTAAGTCCTGTCCTTAGTATCTCTTTGAGTCTTGTTATTTCTCGTTGTTTGCTTTTGGGAATCCTTTTCTCTTGCCTTATGCATTTTGATAGCATGGACACCTAACTTGGGACTGTGAGTTCCACTTGGTTCCTGAAAGATAGGTGTTGCCATACTCAGTATTGCAGTACCTATGGCATGCCTTGTGTGGATCTAGACCAGAGATCCTGTGCATTTTATTTTAGTTACATGCTAAAAATCAGGTCTAGAGAATGTACCTCTATGTGAAGGAATAGAAACCATTGGCTAGACCGGCTAAGAGAGATATATGGTCTTGCGCGTGTCAGAATCATCATTGATATGGATGCTGAAAGTCTTCCAAAATAATGAGTTTAGGAGATTTGTTTGGTGGTTGGTAGATCAGCAGTATCTAACATCACAGTTTATATGGATATACTCAAATCTGCCATTTCCTCCCTTCCCCACTGAATAATATTGAGCTCTCACAGGAGGGGGAAACCCTATCTGCGGCTCAGGTGAAATGTTAAAATTTCAGGATTGTAGCATAACAACAAAATGTTATTCAGTCTAATTGCTGTCACATTTGCTGACATGGTCTTTTTAAAAATAATGATCATTTTCATTACTGGGCTCCAAGTAGAAAAGACAGTCTTAGTTTATATTTGATATAAAGTCAGCTGTAATTGTGAGAGCTACAGAATGAAAGATAGCTGCTGATCAGAGATCATAAGATGTGAATGTATCATGTCTCCTTCACAGCTCTCAAAGAATAAAGATGACTTCAAAAAGAGTATTTGAAACAGATGCTTTTCCTATGTGTCCAGGCAGGGATTCTTTGAGTACCATACATGGAAGTCAGGTGGCAGTCTACAAAATATTATTCTGTGTGGTCAAGTATTTGTACCATGGTAAGATGTTGGGAAAGCTATGAAGACAAAGTGAACTACAATAACTGAGCATTAAAGGCAGTGAAAAACTGAAAGAACTGAAGAGCATTTTTCCATATTGCCAGTAGTTCAGGAGTTGAGGAAAACATTTCCAAACTACTTAACATTCCCAGGAAACAATGAAATCTCAAGTTCTTTGGGTTTTTTCTCCCCCCTTCAGTTTCCTATTTTGCCAACACTGAAAGTGTTTTGTATAGAAATGATATTTCTAATGAAAAAAGGATACTTTTGCTGGTTAAGGTGGGACTAATTAGACATTCATGTCTTATTAATGCTTGTAAAACACTTTGGCTAGGTCCACACATAAAATCAATATAAAAATCCTTAAATCAATTTAAGTTAAATTGATTTAACGTGTCCCCACTAAAAACTCAAATCAAACTAGCATGTCCATGTACAGGACCTGCTAGTTCAATTTAAGAGAGGGGCACCATGGGAAGTGTGGCAAGATGGCCCCCTAGAAGGACCATGCCCCCACCAAATATATAGGAAAAGAACAGCATCCTGGGAAGGAGAAGAGCAAAAAGTGTTAAATCGAAATAACAGTTCAATTGAAATAACACATCCACACTATGTTATTTTGAAATAGCAATTTTGATTTAACCATCATTTCAATATAATACTAGCATTTTATTTCCTTATTTCCAAGTGAGGGAGCTCCTTATTTTGAAATAAGGAAATGTAGTGTGGACATGCAATCTTTTAAATCAGAATAATCCGTATTATACCCTTTGAGACCTTTAGACTGAAGGCACTGTTATACAAGCCATGAATATTATCCTTTTTATCTTCCTGGCAGAAGAATTTATAACCAGCTATGGAACTTAGATGAAATAATAACTACATAAGCACAATAAATAACCACAGTGCATAATCATCAAGAAAACAAACATAAAACTGCTTGATGAAATTGCACCTTTTAGTATCTTTACTGGTGATAGCACTGTGGTAGGACACTTATCTAGGTTCTGTGCCCAAGACTGAAATTCTGGGATTAAGAGAAATTCTGAGAGAAGGTACTGGGAGCTAGAAAGTCTGCATCAGTCGTTCCAGCTGGTAAAAGATTTGTGCAGTCTTTCTTTCCTAGTAGATGGTATGTGCCAAGAAGCAGGCATAGTAAGACTAGCTGGTGAATGAGTCTCTTCAGTGTATCCCCTATGCAAGTTGTGCTATGGGGAATTCTGGGTAGTGACAAAAAGTAGCTTCATTTGGCGAAAGCCTTGAAGTAGAACAGGTAACAGAATCATCTCCTAATTCAACTTCTACAGCAGTGTTTCCCAACCAGTGTGCCACAGTACATGGGTGTGTCATCAAGCCTAAGCAGGTGTGCAACTGAATTTTTTTTAAGAATTATTTGAATTCTGGATTGGCTCATGCATATTCATAGATTTAATTGGAGACTATGTGGTGGTGTGCCTCAGCATAATTAAAGGTATCACGGTATGCCACAGCAGAGTAAAGGTTGGGAACCACAGCTCTACAGAGCACAGTAGTCAGACTGGTGAAGCAGGAGGTGACGCCACTTTCAGAATGTTTAGGAATGTGGCTAAAGTTTTATGCAAGAATCATATGTTTTTTCCTTGGTTATGTGCTTTCATTGGTGAAAACCCATTATCACCCCACAAGATTTATATTGTATTTATTATATAGTATGGTTTTGCCTGAAGGTTATTTTAAATGGGTAATAAAACACAGATGTTGCTTTCATGTAAAGATAAATAAATTAATTTACATATAGTGACACAAGTAGGGAAGTGTTTTGGGGTCTTTTTAAAATCGGTTTAGTCTAGGAAGTCCCAAATGAAGACTTGAGTGCTTTACTTAATACAATGCCTATATAAGTCTTTTTTGTTTTCTTATGGCCTTAATGACATCAGTATTTTGAAAATGTATTTGCCCTCAGCAGCTTTCTTCTTTAAAGACAGAAATATATTGTAGTACTCAAATCACTGATCTCCTCCATTCAGTACACAGGATCTTGTTGAGGTAATGAAAAGTGCATAGCCTACAGTATGAATTCCTGCAGTTTGCATGAATTTGTCATTCTTTTAAGCAGATGGTTCTGTAGATATTCCCCTGTTAAACATTTAAAACCAGTTTCCTACTCCCTTTTGTTCTGAGGTGTTTTGTAGTTGGTAGAAAGAAAATTATAATTAAAAACATACATAATTATAAAATAACACAGCCTGTGATCTGTGCTGCCTATAGGCATTTTTAAAGAATTGTTTTTATTTGGTGGCTTTTCTGTAACACTGGCTGTTTCTTCCTGTCTGTCTTCCAGAGTATTCTTTAATGCCTCTCTAGTGATGTCAATTTATGGGATTACTTTAATTCTCTTAGATGTCTTTCCAGAATTCATAAACTTATACCAGTGACCTCCCTCCACATGACTGGACAATTGGAATGTGCAAATATGCAGTAAGCTTCCTGCCAGTTAGTACCAAGCATTCTGAGATGCTTTCAGCAAATACCCTATTAATTGCTGAACATAAAGAAGGAAAATGATGTTGATGCCCGACTGCTTTTCTGAAATCCTTGATGACTTTCAGAATCTGTTTAGCTTCTACGGCCATCGAATTAAATCCAAAATTAGTACAGTTACTCATTTGGGTTTGTATATATAAATACAGGAAATATTTTAATATAAGGTCCATAGTCAAACTGTAATTTGAATAATCTGGGGAATGATTCTTACTGTGAGGTCCAGGGGCTGTTACGTTTTTAAGCACTACAGAGACTATAATTCTATGTCAATAACTCCCTGCTGAAAACTTCAAAGGAATTCTTTCCAGCCAGAGAATTTATTCTAGAAGGGAGGAAGTTTCTCCCTTAGCTTCAAAGGGTCATCATGAGAGAATTCATATAATTGGTAGGGACTGGTGACTTACATCAGAAATCTGCAAAACACCATGAGTACCAGCCGTATGCATGGATGTGATTATTTCTGGGTGCCAGTCAGAAGATATTCAGGATGAGGATATTTGGGGGTTTGCAAGCTAAAACAGGGATGGGATGAGGGAGAGATTTGCAAGCATGATGAAAAGATTCCATTCAATGAGTGTCTGGATTTAAACTCTTGAGACCAGATCTTAGGTGGCTTACACAGTCCTGATTCACCTCTAGGTACATAGGCACATTAAAACCACTTTTAATGGGCAGATGAGAATTTCTTAGCACAAGGTGTAAAGCCAGCACAACTGACTTGTGCCAACCATTTTATTTCCCATATCCATACATAGGGACTTGTTGAGGCTGTCAGGATCGTAAAGAGGGGTCATGGCAAGGGCTGAAGGACATGGGACTGAAATACAAGGCATTCCACTAATCCACAGTCTGCAGAAGGCGTTCTGAAGGTCTGCTCTAGCCAACACAAGCTAGTGCAGCCGTGTGACCATAAAAGCGTGTGTCAGGGGTGATATGGCCTCTGGCCAACCCAAGATCAGGGAGGTACCAAAGCATTAGAACTGCCTTTGTTTCTTCATTTTTAGCTGTAAGTATGGGTTTGGCACAGTTGTGGGTTGTGTCCTCTGCTCCCAGAGACCATAGTACGCACACAAAGGCAGAATTGGTGGTTGCTAATTTTTAAGGCTTTTCTTGATGGCTTTAATAGTTGTCTTTTGACACAAGGACAACTTAAGGACAATTGTGCTACTCCCAACTAAATGCCTTTGAGGGGAAACTAAACAATGGTTCAGGACAGAAAGTGAAAGTAATACTGTTAGGCGTAAAGCACTGCAGCTGCAGCTCCTCACTCTCCTGAAAGCCTAACAAGTACAGTTGGGCTACACCAACTAGGCTGCCCAATGGACCAGCTCACCTGATTGACTGAGGAAGCCAGCAGACCCGTTCTTAAGCTCAGCAGCAGCAGTGGTTTAATGCATCTGTCTGTGGGTTCCCTGTATTTCTATCAACCTGTAACTACAGCGGGACTAATAGGGCTTTGCCTCTGGTGCACCAGAACAGCTCAATAGAGCTGCTCTATTAAAAGGTGCATTTTGCGGCACCGGCCCTAAGTGCCACTAATTGCAAGGGGTGCATTCTGATCAGAACGTGCCACGAGTGCTGAAAGAGAGCATTAGGGCTCTGTTTCCTATACTTACCTTCAGTGGTTAAAGAATAATTTGATCGGCCCAGCCCTCCCTGTATTGTACAGGACCCCTTTATGCATGTGCGGGCCCCAGTCTAGGTAGTCATTTTCAAGCCCCACCACCTCTTTCCTCTCACATGAAGCACAGCCTCAAATCCACATCACCCCAACCTTATCCACCAGTGCCCACATCAGACCCCTTTCCCACATGCCCTCCTCAGCCTCCCTCCCCATTCCCTAAGGTCCCTGCCCCTAATCCTCCACCTCCCCCATCTTCAGTACACCCCCTTCAGACCCCCAGCCCCCTCCACACCTTACCATCCCCTCATCCCTTCCCTTTCTTCCCACCCTAACCCGCCTGCTGGTTATCCGGGTCCACCCCTCCATGAGTCAGCCCGACCACTTCTTCCCACCCTACCCCTCTGTTCCCTTTCGTCACTCGCTGCCTCACTGCCCCCCCAAACCCCTTTAGCGGGCTGCTGGGCTGCTCTTGTCCAACATCAGGCAATGGGGCATGAAGGAAGAGGAAACTCCGCGAGCCGGCTGGATTCCAGCTGGGCCTGTCCTCTGAAGGGTGAGCTGTGAGCGTCTGGCTCCGGTGGGGCAGGGAAAGGGCATGCCCGGACTCACGGCTGCTGCTGACATGGCTGAGGAGCCGGGCCAGGGCAGGGGAGGGGGCTTCAGCTGTGGTGCTGGCCAGCCAGCGAGAGGGAGCACAGGGATGGAATGAGCTGCCAAGGGAGGTGGTGGAGTCTCCATCTTTGGAGGTGTTTAAGGCCCGGCTGGACAAAACCCTGACTGGGATGGTTTAGTGGGAGTGGTCCTGCCTCTGGCAGGGGGTTGGACTAGATGACCTATGAGGTCCCTTCCAACCCTAGGATTCTATGATGGCGAGGCTTGATCCAGGCTGTGAACACCGCCTGGGCCTGGCAGGTAGAGGTGGTGCTGCCACAGGTGCTGGGGGTGGGGGTGCCTGGGCTTGCTTCTGCCTGCGGCCCCATGAGCCAGCCCTTGGGGGAACACAGTGGAATGCCGCTTTCCACCCCATTTTTCTATTTTTAGGGGCCCTGGAAGGCTGGCCTCTAAAACTGGTGGGCATTCCGGGGAGTTCTGGCTTACTTTAACCCCTGCTTACCTTGCTTTTTATGCTGCCATAACCGAAGCCTTAATCTGCACCCAGCCTTGGTCCTGCCTTCCCTGGATCCAGATAATCTGGTTCCGCTTGGACTCTGGCATTTGGGTTCCTGCTCCTGCTCTGCTCACTAGGCAAGACGACCCACGACCTGATCATCTGACAAATGTCCTGTCCAAGCTGCAGGAGTAATTTAGAAAATCAGAATGTGTTTAACTAGTGTTTTCCAAGGAAATCAGGGTTAATACTGAAATTATTATTTTTCTGATCCATAGAGGACTTTACAAAGAAGTCAGTATTTTGATTCCCTGTTTTACCAAAGAGTGGAAATGACTTGCCAGAGATCATGTAGCAAACCATGGGCAGAGAGCTGGGAATGATTTGAATCCTTGGAGAGTTGCAGATGGTGTGATTCTGTGATCTGGCCTCAGCTATTCTCACCTGAGAGTACAGCTGCACTTTGCCTAGGAAATGTAATTCCCAGCTCAGGCAGAACTTCATATGCTGCTCTGCTTAAGCTAGCAAGCCAAAATATCCCTGTGGTTGTGATGGAACAGGCAATGACTCAGGCTAGAAGTCTGATTATGTACACAGAATCTCACATGGGACTACATTCAGGGACTGGCCTGAGCTGACACTTGTGCCTCTGTGGCCACACAGCTAGTTTGAGCAGAGCAAGTGTGTGTATGTCTACGCAAGATGAGAATTATGCCTCCATACCCTAAATAACTTGACTTTAGCCATGTAACATACATGGGCAGGAAGTCTTCAGGGCTTGAGAATCTCCAACTAATACAGAATGCTGCAATGCATCTCTTCAGCAGCATGGGCTACTCCAAACACATCAGACTTCCCTTCCTCTCTCTACTCTGGCTTCTCCTAGAACATCAAATCAAGTTCACTGTCTTGACCCTTATCTTCAAAATGCTCCATTGTCCAGGCCCAGAATTGCATTAAAATTGCAAGTTGAAGACCAGTCAACAATAACATTTCTCTGGCACAACAGAACACTCTACGATAGGGTATATCTTGTCTGATCAGAGCTTTCTGGGGAACTGCGCCAAGACTGTAATCAACTCCCCTGGGACGGAACAACCATTGCTTCTGCTCTAGGTGAACCTTTCTTTGACCTCACCTTATCTAGTAGAAACGTGTGTCTGTAGATGTTAGCAGGGTCGGAATGAGCTCTTTCCTGACATCTAGTGATGAGCTGGGGGTTAAGACTTTGAGAGCGGAAAAGATTTGCATAAACACCCCTATTCTGCCTATGTGCACAGCAGGGAGAAATGGTCTGGCAAAATGATTAATTTTGGCTGCTGGTGGATTACAAATTCCTCTAGTATTAGATTGTAGGGTACAGGAATGTTATCCTGATTGTATGAGTAAAGGGCAGCAGAATTATATTTTGCCTGCTCTGCCAGAAGGAGTCATGCTCAATGGAATCTCACTCACCATGGCAGGGATAGGGATCCCAAATCCTTGTCAAACAGAAAGAGAGCAGGGTAGGGATGGGTGTTCTTATTTGGTGGTGTGGGACTCCTAGGCACTATCTGACTCAATCTCCACTCTGCTGTTTAAAGACAGAACTGATAGGAATCAACTGAGTCTTTATTTTGCTAAGTTTCAAAGCAGTAGCCTGGTTAGTTTAATTCAGCAAAACAAACAAGATGTCGACAGGACTTATTTGTTTATTTTGCTGAGCAATTATTAAAGCTAAAATCACTGATAACCAGCTCTAACTGCTGAGCTTCAGATCTGGTGTGGGAGAGTAGCCAGCCTGCAGTGAGGCTCCGCTCTGCCTTCCAAAATCACTAAGAATGGGTGTAAATGATAGAGCATCAGCAAGTGACATCAGAGTGGACCCTAGCACTAGGGGCTAATGGAGCCAGAGTTAATGGAGACAATTTGTAATTGTGGCAGTAGCAGTTGAAAGCATTGTTTGATGACACGCACACCCTCCCCGTGGGTGGGACGGGGAGGTAACCATAACACCAAACTCTGGGCCTTTGCTGACCAAAGATAGGAACTGGGAGTGGGGTGCAGGGGAGGGAGAGAGAAATGACAGGTTAAAGCAGGGTTCTTAGCTTAGGATGCCCACACCCCCTAGGGGTATGGGAAGGAAGTCCAAGGGGTGAGGGAGTAACATATAATGTCAGCTTAGAATGCCTACCCAACATGCTTCAAACATGATGTCATCATGACAGATGAACTTTTTTTTGGTGGGGGTGTGGGGCCTCTAAAAGGTTAAGACCTCCTTGTTTAAAGGAATGTTTGTTAACATGTCACACCTTTAAGGTATGAAATTAAGACAGAGGACACTATTCAACAAACTCTGGGTTGAGTGTTTGCTAATGGTCACGTGCTTTCAGATCATGGTTGAGGTGCTTTCCCAAATTAATGCCAGGTTTCTTTCACCCTTCGATAAAAAGTATGACGGTGTTTTTTGCTATAGACAAACTCTGTGCTTGCAAGAGGGGATGTATTGCCTCTGAGAGGTACCCACAGGTGGTGGTAAAATTTCTGAGATTGTTGGGTAGGGGATCAATTTGGTTCTGTTTTGTATTGTTAAGAGGAACCCCTAAATATTATACCTGGCCCTGGGGGTGATGCTGATTCCACTTTGCAGAAGGGTTGTGTATAATACATAATTTCTATTTCTCTTTCTCTAAATAAAATTTCAAAACAAAACTCTCCTGTACATACACTTCCCCCTGGAGAAATCACATTTGACAGATATTAATCAAATTGTTTAATGCACCACTGGAAAGTGTTCATATACTATAGCAAAGAGCACAGTATACGAACCTATATAGCACAGACACGAACCCAGGTCTCCCAGTTCTAGTCAAGAGCAGAATCTAGTAGGCCACACGCTTTCTCACTACTGCACAAACCATGCTTTTGAATGATTAGTGACTATGACTGTTCAGGAAAATCACAGATTTAATTCTTATCCCTCAAGACACAGAACCTTAGAAGAACGGTTCCCTCTAAAAGCCAGCTGGGCCATTGACCTAATACTGCGTTGGTGGGAAAAGCACTATCTATGGAATCATAACAGCCTTTTCAGCAGTACTCTGTGCTTTCATCACCGAGCTGTTATTCAACCACTAAACAGTCTCAAATTTACTAAAGGAACTTCCATCCTAAGTATTTCTGTTCTACTGCATTCGATACTCATCTGAAAGCTTAAATAACAAATACTTAGTGCCATATATATGCAGTTCATGGTATTTGCAAATAAAGATTTTACTTGAAATTGTCACTTCTGTTTTATTCCATTGTAGCATAACTGTAAAAATGTTGTGTTTAATAAGTTACATGTTAACATTCTTCTGATTGTGAACCTAGTAATTCAGCAGGAAAAAAATCCCTCTAGCAGTCTTTTATGTCAGGCTCCAATACTCTTGTTATCACAAATTATTTTTAGAAAGATACTGTCACTGAAATGCTAGTTTTAATGGTTGTTTTTAAATGAACTTCATTGACCACGCAGTATAGTTATGGTTATGTCAGTGGCATGATATTCGAGAGACACGGTGCGGGGAAAGCTGGTTCAATAAAAAAAATCACCTTGTCTCTTTCTCTCTCACACACACATGCCCTGCTCATTATACCACTTATTTTCCTTAAATGAGTGCCACTTTCATACGTTCCTTTCTCAGTACCACCAACACTAGCTAGCCCAAGCAGCTTCTTCATCTTCCATTCTCAAAGCCATGAGCTGAGGTGACAAGCTGTATGTCAGCTTAATAATATTTGGGCTGTATAATGGTTTTTAATAAGATTCAAGAGGTCTCTTGCTGCACACACAGCTCCCCAAAGTATTCAAGGACAAAAATGTAATTATCAGCTACATGGGAAATGACTGCTTTAAAGCCTGCAGCTTTCAAAGTTAGTGCTGTGCAGCTAAACTAATAAAGAAGCTCAATTTATGCCAGCAGAGACCTATGTATACTGCATCTAGTCCAGATATCTTTCTACTCAGTAATAGATGTGGCTGTCATTTTTGTTGCTGTTGGTGTGAAGGGCATTTTGAATTCTCATGATTTTCAGTATCCTTGTACCTTCTAGTATTCCCCAGTTTAGAGTAACATTTTTGTGGTTCTACCAAACCACAAATGATTGAAAGCAGTGGTTCCTAACCTGGGGTCTGATGACCCCTCGGGGTCCATGAACATGTTGCAGGGGGTCCACGACGCTTCTCCCTGCCAGGGCCAGAATCCAGCTGCAGCCCCAATGCTTCCTGCTGGGGCTGCGTCTCCCCACCTGTGGCCAGATACCAGCAGGGGGATAGGGCTGTGGCAGCTTTCCAGCAGGGGCAAGAGGCCATAGCTGCCACAGCTCAGCTTCCCGGCTGTATGAGCCATGGTGGCAGTGGTGCTGCTCACCGGCCATCTCAGTGGTGCTGCCAGAGCAGCACAGGCCAGATTACATAATCAGCCAGGAGGCCGCAAAGTGTTTTTATTAAAAAGCAGTCCCCAGCCTGAAAAATGTTGGGAACCGCTCACTCTCACAATGGAGTGCTAAACTATGAGTACTTTTTAGTTTTCAAGCCCATGTGTTTTCTCAAGCAGGAAACTAGTTGCCAGGATTACTGAACTCTATTCCTAATTTTACTACCATGTTTTTTTTTATATGTGTGTGAGAGAAACTTAAATTTTCTTTAGTTCTCTATTATAAAAAGGGCTAAATAATGATTAGGTGCAGGGAAACAATTAAATAATGTTTATTTGTTGAATCTTTGAATTGAAAGGGGCTAAAGAATTGCAAAATATTACATAACTGGCAACAAAATGTCCTCTCTTTCCTTCTTGTTCTGCTTCAAGAGAATTATAGAATCTATAATACATGATCAGGAGGTAAAAGCTAAAAGAAAAATCCAGAACCAAACACCTATGAATTTAGGACTTTACAACTTTGGTAATTTGAATTTTGTGGCTGGTATCTGTTTTTGTGAAGGAACAATTCTAAACCATGTAACTAAATATTCTTAGATTTTGAAGTAGCTTTAGCTGGATCCAGAATTTTCTGAGGTCATCTCTAGCCATATGTAAAATACAACATGTATCTATTTCTATGCTTTTGGAACATTCAGCTAATATGGGAAAATATCCACTTACAGCTGGCCATTCTTCGCCTTGTTCTTTCATTGAAGGAAAAATAGTTAATTCTAGTTCATTTGTTTTTTTTTAGTCAGTCTCTCATGTCTCATATACAATGTGACTCAAAAGACACTAGAAACAGTTTATGCTAAGAAATTCAGAACAGTTAAAACACCTAGATATTAAAGATGTATAACACAAAGTGCAGTAGTAGTTTGAAATTAGAAAAGAGTGATGCAATGTAAGGCAATATGCCATTTTCATGCAGCATTACTTCTAAAGGGTTGGGCAATAAAAATAAATAAATAAATAAATAACATTATTGTTCAGAATGGGAAGCCCAAGGAGTAATTGATACCAAACAGGGTTAGAAAAATATCTTTTAAAGGGCATAATTATAAACATAGATTGAAAGGCTACGTCCAAACATACAGGCTTAATTTCATTTAAGTTAAATCGAAATAAGTTAAGTTGAAATAAAATCATTAAATCGATTTAACTTAAATCAAAATAAGCAAAAACACCAAATCGAAATAGCAAGTCTGGACACAGGACTTCCTATTTCGATTCAGGGGAGTGGCACTATGGAAGGTATGGCAACATGGCCCCCTCACTGGGCCATGCCCCAACCCAATATATAGAAAAAGGAAGGCACCCAGGGAAGGAGGAGGGCAAAAGTGTTAAATCGAAATAATGGTTATTTCAAAATAACACGTCCAAATGGCATTATTTCGAAACAACCATTTAAATTCAATGGCTATTTTGATTGCCTAGTAGGTTTTATCATTTCAAAATAAGGTTCATTGTTTCAAAATTACGGGGCTCATCATTCCAAAGTAACAAAACATCATCCGGACATGACTTTTTAAAAATTGAAACAACAGTCATTGTTTTGATTTAAAAGCAACATATGGACATAACCAAAGAGTATTGTCCACATTACCATGCTTCATAAAAGAAAAAAAAAACCATGAAGTACATAATTCCATGTAGTGACGTGTAAAAATTCCAGCCCAGTCACTTGTTTAGACCTTAATTAGTAATTAAACAATTTTGTTTGCTTTCATTTAGTAGCAGTTTCATTCTTAATGGTCTACCATTATTCAGGCAGATCCATGGATTAATTATGTTGTCATTCAACCAGTTTGGATTCAAATCCATTTTGTGGGATTTTTCTCAGTTTAAAATGCCTTATTTTCAGATTAGAAGGATCTGAAGGGTTCAAGACTAAGTTCTAACAAAACCTTATGTACTCATTAAGTACTGATTTGCAGTCTTGAATGTAAAACCTGTAACATCCATGATAGATCACTTTGATTGCTAAGAGAATTTTATGAAGAACTTTCTGTTAGGCTATATTAAACTCATATTTAAAAAGATAGGCTTCTCTTGTTTCATATCTCAGTTGGTCTGTCAGTCTCCTTTACTGAATAGTAGTGGCAAGACTGTCTCCCTTTCATGATATTAAAAACTATATATTAAATCTCCCATGCTACAATTTGTTCTGTCTGGCTAGCCTCCTGCATCCCAGAGGGGCCCATTAAATTTACTGGGGTGCACACAGGCACTGGGGTCTACTTGAATGAATTGGGATTGGAGTGAAATCTACATTTCTTCCCTGCTCTTGCTATGCCATAATGTTTGATATTTTCTCTTTCAACAACGGAAGTTTTATTTGCATTTACTCAAAGATTTTAGAGAAAACATAGAGTAAAAGATGCTAAATGTTATGTTAATGCCCTTCTCTGTCTTTTTTAAAAAAGTGGAAGAAATAATAAGCATTTGTTTCCAAAGTCCTCTTTTACAAACTATAAACCTTTGGGATAAATGCAGCCGCAGGTAAGTGATGGCAAATCTAATGATTTTAGTGGGTCAGATCTTGCCCTTCTCTGTTCATGAAAACAGTCCCATTAACTTTAGTACAGATTTTCAGATTGATTTCAGTAGTGTTGCTCTCAGTTAGTAAACCAAGCAGTGTTTGGTCCCTGTTGTACCTAGATAACTGGAAGTGCCTTCATTTAAAGGGGTGACCAAGCTTGCCAACTCTCAAAGCCGCATACAGTAATCTTCAAAAGCCCCCAATACCCACCACCACCGTGCCACACACGGCCATCTCTAGGGGGGTGTAGGGCCTTGGGCAAATCACCCTCTGTGAGGCTCCCCTATCCACTGGCACTGAGGGGCGTGGGGCCCGCCGGCCCAGGGGAGGCCCGGGTGAGCAGCCAAAAGGGCAGCCAGGTTCAGTGCTGCTGTTCCAAACACCCCCCTCCCCCAGGCCACACGCCCTGCTCTCAGCTCCATGGTGGGAGGCAGTGCGGTGGGGGGGTAGTGATACTCAAAGCGCGGGGCCCTGGGTGGCTGCCCAGCTCACCCTACCCTAAGGACAAGCCTGCTGCCACAGGACAGAAACCTAGAGGACCAGGACAAACAACAGAACAAGGAGCAATGGCTTCAAGTTGCAACTGGGGATGTCAAGATTGGATTTTAGGAAAAACTTTCTTACTAGGAGGGTGGTGAAGCACTGGAATGGGTTATTGAGAGAGGTGGTAGAACCTCCATCTCTGGAATCTTTTAAGGCCCAGTTGGACAAACCCTGGCTGGGATAATTTAGTGGAAGTGGTCCTACTTTTAGCAGGTGGTTGGACTGGATGACTTCCAGCCTTAACATTCTATGATTCTGTGAACTGGAATCAGGTAATGCAGTTAACACCTGATTTATATCTCAGTAACACTTCACAAATTTTGGCTCTAAGCCTTTTTATGTTTTAAGGTAACAGCAGTTTTGACACTAATTTAGGTCTGAGCAAGACTGGGGAAAGTTCTGCTAATCTGAGCAGTCCTTCTCATTCTGCCCCCTCCCATGTACAACCACATTTGTGATTTTTTTCTGTTCATGCCATCCTTCCAGCCATTCACTGCATTTCTTGATCTGCTTTCCACTAGTTCCCAATTTGCTCCTGACTTTTCCTCACATTAGTAGCTCTCAGCACACAACCAGAAAATTCAAAACACATGCCTTATTTAAAGCTGCCGTTTCCTCAACATATTACTTCTATGCCATGGATTCTTATGACCTGGTTTGAAATCAGCCATGACAATCCTCATCTTCCCACTTGAAATCATGTAGACCCTCTTACTTACATATTGCATTCCGGGGCACAGAAGTGACTGCTGATTTTAATCATTAATTTAACATGGAAGTTCTTAGGCCCTAGGAAAGAGGCTGATAATCAATATTTCAACTGGGGGAGAAAGAAGGACTACAGATTTGTTCCTGCATATGCTATGAGACCCTAGGTTTGAGTCTCCAGAAACATTTAGAAGAGAAATCAAAATGATCAAACAAATTATGGGGTTGATAAAGAAATTATAGTGATTTTTCTAGGTGTTCTTTATGTGGCTGATCAAAACAGATTATCATAATGGTCCCTTCTAGCTGTAAAATCTATGAATGCTAGCTTTGTGGATGTAGGACTAAGTTCTGGAGCTGTTGGTAGAAACTGGGAAAAGAGCAAAAAAAGTAGCCGAGAAGATCTCAGGAAGTTCAGTTATGGCTGAAACAAAGTGTTTTGAGATTAATTCATCATAAGTTTAAAATGAATCATTTTATCTTGATAATATCCTTTTTGTAACTTTCTACTACCTCAACATCTGATTTCCCCCTCCTCCCAGTTTAAACAGAACACTGTGGTCTCTCATACCAACAATAGCATTACGTAAATGCAAGACAAATTGTTTCATCAGTGGAAAGTTCTAGGGTGAAAAAGTGTTTAATTTCAATTCACCATATAGCTTGGTAACATTTGTGTAACTCATCTAGTCTACTGGTTACACAGGTTAATTTGCTAAAAATAAGCTTAGACACATTAAAATTAATTGGCTATACATTGGTAGCATCAATGGGAAGTTACAAATACTGAAATAGGCAGGAAATAGGTAGATCTGCCTTCAGAGAGAAATTTGACTTAAGAAGTGAAAAACAAACTGATCTGAGTATGACAGATACCAACTGCTCTAGTTTACATATGAACAATTCTTCTAAAATATTTATCTAGCTCTTCCGAGCTCTCCTTAAAGGATGGCAATTTCCTCTTTCTTTTTAAAAGAGTCCAAGCAATTACACTGGCCTTACAGACACCTCTTATCAAAATATTTCCCACAGGTATTTTATGTAGCTGTAGGTTTTTCAGACTGTGGCGCCTGCTTCTGAGCTTCCCTCTGACTCCCTTAGGTCACAAGCTCATGAATCATTATGTTACCTGCCTTCTGACTAAGGCAAGGGGGACTAAATCAGCAGTTATGGGCTGAGTCATTCTCTCCTGATTGCCTTACTAAAAATAAGCCCAGTGGTTTTGTTTACTCTACTTGCTTCTCAGGTTTTCCTCATAATCCTGCAGACTGGCTTTTGCTAGAGCAGGAAATTGAAAGAAGACAATATGTTAGCTTGTTTTGAGTGAGAGAGAGAGAGAGAAAGCATGAGAGACCACTATAAGATGATGTAAACAGCTTGGCTCAGATAATGAGTAACAGGAAATTTGAACTGGTGAATAGTAGCAAAGGTAGCTGTTATCAACAGGTGGCTGTTGAGTTAAGCTTGAGTGATCCAGACAGGTCAGCAGCACAAGAAACAAGCAAGGTATCACTTAAAAATAATTTGAAACCATGCAAACATTTTCTCATGCATTTGGAATGAATGGAAGTATATTTCAGGAGCTGTAAACAAAAAAGCATAATTGTTTGCAACATCACTGGCTTTCATTTAGAGCAATTTTGATTCATTTTGGGTTCATTATTTTGTTTTTAATTTCCCCCTGCTTGCTTAGCACAGTCACTACTAAGGAAAAGAATATCTACTAAAACTTTCACCATTTAAGTCACTGGTGCAAGTCTTTAGCTGGCTATTTGGGGACAATTGTGGGATTGTCTTCTGTCCTGTCTGAATTAAATTAACCTGCTTGAATTACTATATTTTACTCCTCTGGGCTTCTGTAATTTGTTTGAATTGTTTATAGCCAGATTTGCTTTCTCCTTTAAGTTATCCCAAATTTCTCCTTCCCTCCCACAGTGAAGTCTTTCTATTAGGATTTTCCAGGTTTTAAACAAAAAATTGTTTAAAAACTGTCGACAGCTTCTTCCCATATACTGTACACATGAGGATTTCCAAACTAACCAGTGTATCCCCTTGGGTATGACTAATCATTCTTTTCCTGCATGTGAGTCACAGGACCATGGTCTGCTCAACGGAGCCATTTTCAGAGTAACACAGATTTCAGATCCAAAGGTGGCAGCTGTCTTAGTCTAGTTCTGTAAAACAAACAAGTAGTCCTGTGGCACTTAAAGACTAACAAGTATATTTACTGCATGAGCTTTTGTGGGAGAAAATCCCACTTTGTCAGATGAGAACTCCTCTGAAATGACACTGGTAAACCTAAGGTAAGAATCTAGCATGCTGACTTCACTGGAACAACTCACCTGTTTGATGTAGTCAAATACTTAAGCACCTTGCTGAATGAGATCCTTAATTCTGTCAAGATATAAAATAATACTAAGGAATCCTTCGAAACAATTTTTGAATATAAGCACTTAGCACCTTGTCAATACCTATTAATAATAACAACAATAATTCTGGAGCTAAAATGGCCTCTGGTTAATCCAATGGTTTTTGTGTAGTGATTTTTAAAAATGTCATTGAAGTGCTTTTTGTCACAATTGTTTTACAGCCTCCCTTGGAGGAAGTTTTTAGCAATTTGGTTGCGGTAAAGTTTGGTTCATTTAGTTGACCTTTGAAACTTGGAAATGAGCTGTATAAAGTTCTTACAGTAATCACTTGGTAGCTGTCAGCACCATTAACACAATTTTATTTTTAGTTCAAATTTTGCAGTCAGTGTGTCCCTTCAAAGGGAAGCATGACCCATGTAAGTACTATGCTTGCTTGTGAAATAGATTCTTCTGTGAGCCATAGTGACTTGTTTTCTAGGAATTATTTTTGGAAAACAAAGGGCTTCAAAAACTGTTGGGTGACTCTCAGCCACACTGGGATTTTTTGTCACACCTATTAGCTGAACTTTGTGCAATCACAAATTCAGAAAAATGGATTCTTTCTAGTTTTAAAGGAGCTTCCACTCTCTCCCCCTTTCCATCTCTTCTCTTTCCTTTTGATCTGTCTTGACTATGCTTGATGTCATCAGAACCATCTGAGAATATCCATGATGAAAGCTCTTTGAAACACTGACACTCTTGTTCTGTCTTCTTCAGTGTAGTTCCCAGCAAATGTTGATGACACAAGTCTTGGTTATTTTGTCTGCTGATTTCTCTTTTCCAGAAAATTAAATTACTTTATGATTTACTGGTTTTAATGATTAAAAAAAAGGCCAACTTGAGGCCATAGACAGCTGTCATGTTTTAGTTTCCAGTGTACTCTGTAAAGTGAAAAAAAGGTAATTTTGAAAGATTTTTTTGATACTAAAAATGTGGAAATGTTTGTAAATAAAACAGGTTAGCATATTCAAACTAATCAGTACAAGAAGATGGTGTGGTCAGGACGGATTCGGCTTCCTTGACCATGGAGTTCTGTTTCAGGACAGAGGATTGATAGGCAGAGATGGCCTTCACCTGTCCAGGAAGGGGAAGAGTGTGTTTGGGCACAGACTGGCTGACCTAGTGAGGAGGGCTTTAAACTAGGTTCAATGGGGGAAGGAGACCAAAGCCCACAGGTAAGTGGCAAAGTGGGAGATCTGGGGGAAGGGATGGAACTTGGGGGGTGTTGGGACTGTAGTACCAGGAATAAAAGAGAAGGTAGTTGGAACATGGGGGGGGGATCAAATAATTGTCTTAAATGTTCCACTGAAGTGCCAGCACATGAGGAGAGTGGGGGAGGAGGACTCCAAGAAAAAATGCAAGGAGGTATATGTAATAGAATTGAAAACCAAACTGACAAAGTAGGGCAAGTGACCGGGTATCTTAGGTGCCTATACACTAATGCGAGGAGCCTGGGAAATAAACAGGAAGAATTGGAAGTACTAGTGCAGGCAAGGAACTATGATATCATAGGAATAACGGAGACGTGGTGGGATAGTCTGCATGATTGTAGCTCTGCCATGGATGGGTATAAACTGTTCAGGAAAGACAGGCAGGGAAGAAGAGGGGGAGGAGTAGCATTATATGTAAAAGAGCTCTATGACTGCTCAGAGCTCCATTATGGAAGTGGAAGCGTGCCAGTAGAAAGTCTGTGGGTTACATTAAGAGGGGAATGCAACAAGGGGAATGTTGTGGTGGGTGTCTGCTATAGACCACCAGACCAGAAGCAGGAGGTGGATGAGGTGTTCTATGGACAACTAGCAGAAGCTTGTAGATCAGAGGCCCTGGTGCTCATGGGGGACTTCAATTACCCTGACATCTGCTGGGAGGCCAATACAGCAGTGCATGGGCAATCCAGAAAGCTTTTAGAGTGTGTTGGGGACAACTTTCTAGTACAAATGCTGGAGGAACCAACTAGGGGCCTTGCACCTCTCGACCTGCTGCTCACAAACAGGGAAGAATTGATCAGGGACGTAGAGGTAAATGGCAAACTAGGCAGTAGTGACCAGGACATGGTTGAGTTCAGGATGCTCATTAAAGGAAGGAAGGAAAGAAGCAAAACAAAAACCCTGGACTTCAAAAGAGCAGATTTTGGCTCCCTCAGGGAACTGATGGGCAAGATCCCTTGGGAAGCTAATCTGAAGGGGAAAGGAGTCCAAGAAAGCTGGTTATATTTTAAAGAAACCCTGCTAAGGGCACAGGAAGTTGCCATTCCAGTTAGGGGAAAGAACATGTGAGGCAGCCAGAATGGCTTAGCAGAGAACTCTGCTCTGAGCTTAAACATAAAAAGGAAGCTTACAGGAAGTGGAAGCTTGGTCAGATGACCAAGGAGGCATATAAAGATATTGCTAGGGACTGCAGGGATAAAATCAGAAAGGCCAAAGGACAAATGGAGCTGCGGCTAGCGAGGGATGTAAAGGATAACAAGAAGGGGTTTCTACAAGTATGTTAATAACAAGAAGAGGATCAGGGATGGTGTAGGTCCCTTGCTGAATGGGGCAGGCATCCTGATGACAGAGGATGAAGAAAAAGCTGAAGTGCTCAATGCTTTTTTTTCCTCCAGTTTTCACAGGCAGGGTCAGCTCCCAGCCCACTACCATGGGTATGGCAGATGGGAGAGAAGAAGAGAGGCCCTTGGTGACGGAAGGTCAGGTTAGGGACTGCTTAAAGAAGCTGGATGTGCACAAGTCCATGGGGCCGGACGAACTGCATCCAAGGGTGCTGAGGCAATTGGCCGATGAGATAGCAGCACCGCTGGCCGTTATTTTTCAAAACTCATGGAGAACAGGGGAGGTGCCAGAGGATTGGAAAAAAGCAAATGTAGTGCCTATTTTCAAGAAAGGGAAAAAGGAGGATCCAGGGAATTATAGACCAGTCAGCCTCACCTCAATCCCTGGCAAAATTATGGAGCAGATTCTTAAAGAATCCATCCTCAAACACTTAGAAGAAAATAAAGTGATCAGGAACAGTCAGCATGGATTTAACAAGGGTAAATCATGTCTGACCAATCTCATTTCTTTCTATGAGCAGATGACTGGTTTTCTGGATGTAGGAAGAACCGTTGATGTGATATACCTTGATTTTAGTAAGGCTTTTGATACAGTTTCCCACAGCATTCTCACTGGCAAATTAAGGAAGTATGGGTTGGATGGGTGGACTATAAGTGGATAGAAAACTGGCTAGATCAACGGTTTCAGCGTGTAGGAATCAATGGTTCCATGTCTAGCTGGCAACCAGTCACGAGTGGTGTGCCCCAGGGGTCGGTCCTGGGGCCGTTTCTGTTCAACATTTTCATTAATGATCTGGATGATGGAATAGACTGCACTCCCAGTAAGTTTGAGTGTAGAAAAGGACCTGGGGGTCATGGCTGATGGGAAGCTAGATATGAGTCAGCAGTGTGCTCTTGCTGCCAAAAAGGCCAATGGCATACTGGGCTGCATCAAAAGAAGTATTACCAGCAGATCAAGGGATGTGATCATTCCCCTCTATTCTGCACTGGTGAGGCCACATCTAGAACACTGTGTTCAGTTTTGGGCTCCCCACTACAAAAAGGACAGGGACATGCTCGAGAGAGTTCAGAGGAGGGCAGCCAAAATGATTAAAGGTCTGGAGCACAAGCCCTATGAGGATAGACTGAAAGCATTAGGTTTATTTAGTCTGCAGAAGAGAAGATTGAGGGGGGATTTGATAGCAACCTTCAACTACTTGAAGGGATGCTCTAACGAAGATGGAGCTCAACTGTTCTCGGTGGTAACAGAGGACAGAACAAGGAGCAATGGTCTCAAGTTGCAGTTAGGGAGGTTGAGGCTGGATATTAGAAAAAACTTTTTTACTAGGCGAGCGGTGAAGCATTGGAATGAGCTGCCAAGGGAGGTGGTGGATTCTCCATCTTTGGAGGTGTTTAAGGCCTGGCTGGACAAAACCATGACTGGGATGGTTTAGTGGGAGTGGTCCTGCCTCTGGCAGGGGGTTGGACTAGATGATCTATGAGGTCCCTTCCAACCCTAGGATTCTATGATTCTATGATTCTATACAAGGCTGTTAATAAAGTTACATTGGCTGAGGCTTTGCTTACAATTTCGATGGATGTAAGTAGCATTTAAGATAATATCAACAAGTCTTCTGAACTTTGGAAGTGCTATATTAGGATGACTTAGTATGGGGGAATGTGTGTTCACTCATAAATGTGTATGTTATTGACGAGCTGGGCCTGATTCTAATGCCATTCATACTAGTGTTAGTCAGAACGAAGTTAGTTAAAATAAGTGGAGTTTCACCAACTGAAAACTAGAGCATTTGGCTCTACAACTTCTGTTCTGACCCACATGTCCCTGCTGTAGTTCCACAACCAGTGGAATTTTCTGAACTAATCCAAATGCAGAGCAGAAAGGAAGGTATATGTGAAACAACAGGGACCAAAACAATCACCTAGTTTTCGTGGTCAACAATGTGTCTTTCCACTCCTTCTGCCCTTCCCCCAAAACTTGAGTCTGCAGTGAGTGAAAATCAAGTCAGCCCTACACAGTCCTGAAAATGCTTCTGCAGATAACATCATCAGCTGACTCAGTACTCTCTCCTCTTGACATTGCTGGACCACTAAAGAGCTGATGAGCTCATTCTCACTTACCGGCTGAACTTCAGAGATAGTTTCAGTCAGAAAGGGGAGCAAAAGACAAGAGTTCCTGGGGTTTGCAGTCAAAATAAGAGGGGCAAGAAGAGTACCCATGTTAGATGCCAGGAACGTATTGGAGGAAGAAGGGAATGCTTACTTGCCCCATTACTAATGACTGTAGTGATGGGCGATACCCTCTCAGTGAGACAGGACCCAAAATGGGGGCAAAGGGAAGAGAACCTGGAGGATGCTGAATGATAAGGTTGGGGGAAGGAGCACAGTGTAGAGCAAACAAGTTGAGTAGTAAGAGGGTCAGTATGGAGTAGAGCTCTCCTTCAGGTAAAAACAACCAGGAATCCTCCCTCCTCCTCTTCCTGAATTGGGCCAGCACAACTGGTGCTGCACAACTTCTTCATCTCTTTGGCTGGCAATGCAGTGAACACTGCTGCCTCCAGTTCAGCAGACAGTGACACACACAACAGGGAGGAGAGAGCAGTGGTAGCATAGAACAATAGGGTGGCATGGTGTAACACTGCTGGGGGCCACAGTCAGAGTGCAATACACAGGTGCCTAGGTGAATGCAGAAACAAATGGACAAACATTCATGGTGCACATAGATGACATGATGCTTCTGGGAGCTTTCAGGAGAAAGGAAACAGATTATCTGTGCAGTCACCTTCTCCCTCCACCCCTCAAATCTGAAGCTATAATGAAGCCTTTGAGCACCTCTCCCTCCTCTTCCCTTCTCCAATTATACCTATGAGGTAAGACTACATCTTGGCTGGCCTGTAGAATATCTATAAATATTAGTAAAACAAGCAGTCCTGTGGCACTTAAAGACTAATAAATATATTTATTGCATGACGTTTCATGGGAGCAAATCCCACTTTGTCAGATGCTTTGAAGATGGGGAAGCTTATAGAATGGGAGGAAATAAATGCAGGGGAGTGTAAGTCATGGAAACAGGTCACACTGTAACAGCAAATCAAAACAGTTTTAATGATTCAAACACTGGGGAACAGCACATAGAGGGAGATGAGGTCACTGTGGCATCTGTCATAATATTCTCTAGCACTTTTGATGGTATTAACCCTTTATAAACTATGACTGCTTAGTCTTAAGTCATGATGATTGGAAATTTTTCAGCAAAAGTCTTTATCATTGGAAAATGTTATCATGCAGAGAGTAAAAGGCAGAATTAAAACTGCCAGTCTTGCATTTTATCCAGGAAACAACATTGCCATCCTTAATTTGGTTTTTGTTTTTGTTTTTTAAAGAGGAAGAAAACAAAGAAACCATAACACAAATTTCCAGAGGGGTAGCCTGTGTACAGCAAAAATGAGAGTCCTGTGGCACCTTAACAGATTTCTTGAGGCATAAGCTTTTGCGGGCTCCAACCCACTTTGTCAGATGCAACTCTTGTTTTTGCATAACACACAAGCTTTTTAAAACCATCAGTGATTAGTTTTAGCAAGAGTTACTCAAAGAGTAGTTGTCTAATTGAAAAATGTGATGAATTTCAACTTTTATTCTGGAAATTTTTTCAATCCATCTGGGAGTGAATGTGATATTTATAAATATTTGCTGAATATTTCACAGGCACAACTTTCAGACTATGGCTTGTTTATGAATTGTTCCCTTCAACTATTTGCTGATGATTAAGTGTGATTATTTCTGCCACGGAGCTTTAAATAGGAAAATAAGAATGACAAATAGTTTATAATTAATTAGAATTTAATCTCTTCCAATAAGAATTATTGCAACCATCATGATTCACAAACATTCATATATATTCAGTTGTCCTTGGAATATTTGTGAATAATAAAATTATAGCAGAAGTGGATGTACATAAAGTTTAGCTTCTTTATTCATGGATGTAATTTTCATTATGTGTACACCATACGCACTGGATTCTGTCCAAAGAGCTCGAAATCTTAATAGATGAGAGAAAGTGTGGTAGAAGGAAAGGGTTGCCTCCATTTTACAGATGGGGAACTGCAGCATGCAGATAAATTAAGTGACTTGCCCAGGATTACATAGGAAGACTTTGGCAAAGTGGGGAATACAGTCCAAAAATCCTGATTCCAAGTCAGTGCTTTAACGATAAAAACATCCCTTCTCATATGTAGTTTTCAATATCCAGCCGGCTTCACATACAACAATAAAGATACCACATGCAATTCTTGTGGACTGTATATACTATACAGTATTCTGAATTTTGAGACAATATGCCAGGGTCTATAGTACCAGCTGATTGTTTTTAGATATTGACTTTTTTGTCAAATTATTCTTTGACTTTTCCTTTCTTTTTTCTTTCTTGAAACAGTATTTGCTAGGGCGGAAGGACAGGGCTCAGTAGTAAAACATCAGTGCTTATGTGCAGGGTTGGTAGAAGGAAAACAAAAGCCCAGTTCTGTCTGCTTTGCTCAAGTGCAGTGTCATGTTTCAGAAGACACTCAGGTGGGGCAGGCATGCTGCTACATGGGTCAGTAGAAAATATTGGTTATAGCTTGTTATAGAAAAACAACTGTATGTATAGAAAATTTTAATGAAATATATACAAAATGCTGCAAAGATATATAGTCAAGGGTCCAAAATTCTACAGCCTCTCTTATTCAGCGAAGTTTTGAAAATCTCTAGGTTACCCTAGAAGCTTTTGTAAGAAAGAACAACATGGTCTGTTTCTAGTGGTAGCATAGTGTCTAGCATGGTGTCTATTGCGTGATTGTGGCTCTAACCCGGTCCACTATGTACCCATATGCTTTATAAAAGAGCTGCATAATTACTTATTTGCATGAGACACACCACAGGTTCATTTTGATTGGAATTTTAAAACTTGCTTTTGAGATAATTAAGGCACATTGAAGTTCCAATTCTGGAGTTAGTGAAGCATCTGAGGAAGTGGGATCTTCTCCCATGAAAGCTCATGCAAAAAATAGATCTGTTAGTCTTAAAGTGCCACACAACTCCTTGTTGTTTTTTCACTCAGACTTTTAGCCTCTATCTGAATAAAAAGCAACTCTGTGCATGATTTGAATGGCAGTTTCCTGGCCTTTATATGATTCATTTGGGGGAGGGGGCAATCCACTCCTGCCTTCCTCAGCAGACATTAAACATATAAAATAATACTATAATTTTAGGGCAGTTCAGTTAAATTAGCCAAATCCAGACTCAGAAAGGAAAAGAATCTAAGCACAAAACTTTGAACATGTAGTCAAACCATAACTTTATGGGTGGTGGATAGGAAGCTAAAACCTTAAGATTTTAACATCTTTCTAAGGAGCATACAAATGAGATTAGCTAATAACATATTCTAGTTTTTAGCTACTAATAACATATTAAAATGGATTTTCATCCTCACATTGATATCATAACAAATTCATGTGTTGCAGACAGTAGACACAGCTGCTGTCAGGAACACAGGTATTTCTTTAGGGAGTCAGGTCTATAACTCTAGTTCTTCAGTTCAAAAAAATAGCCTGCTACTGCTTCAGCTAAAGGAAATCTATGAGTTAGGCATTGATAGTAGTAGGTTACTATACTTCTGTGGCCTAGAGGCAGGAAGATATTAGCACATATGCATGCATTGATGTACACCTTACAATATCCTTGTATCTTAAGAGACAGAAACAAAACGCTTTTACAGAGAGCAGATGCAGAACTACTTGATCCTCAACAGACTCTTGCCACCAAGCTGCACTGTCCTCAATGCCTATGTAGCATAGAATGATGTGAAAAACAGTGGGCCAAGTTCTCTGCTGGCATAAAGTGACTTCTGTGAAAATGTACCTGTTTACACCAGCAGAAAATTCAGCAATGTTAATTTGCCATATCTATCTTCTTCCCCACGGTCTACTTACTAACATTTTGTCCAGTTTAATTTTAAATATAAATGATGGCATTTATATTACTTCCTTTGAGAAATTGTGGCAGAGCCTAATTGATCACACAGGGATCATATGGAGCCATAGATTTTTAGGCAGAACTCTTCATTGATTTCAAACAAGATCTTTTGCTTGAAATTAATTGTATGAGATGGCCCACTGTCAAGATTTTGCTGATATTCAGCCCCAGTTTCCTGTTGTTAAATTAACCCCATTACTGCACCAAATATTTTCTTTCTTTCTATGGCTTTGACACCCTTTAAATATTTGTGGACTTATTATCTCTCTCCTCTTAGCCACACTATGCGTATTTAGCTCTTTTAATACTTCCTTGTATTAAGGTGTAAGGTTTAGGAGACAGGCTGATTAGAGAGTATTAATATATGATAGTCCATAAGTGAATGGGTCATCAAATATATTGCACCTGCACATTCCTGCTTACCATGTGAAACTGAAAGACCTGTGATTTTGTGGGTTAAATGCCCCAGTCATTGTCTTGCTGACATTTAAAATGAATAAATAAATCACATACTATTTTTGATCAATATTTAAAATACTACTGTAAGTGATTCAAGAATGTCCTATTTCTGCTTACCAGTTCTTCTTCATCTTCAGAAGTCCTTTTTCCTTGAGGGTGGCCCTGCCTGCATTTCACTCATTCTTCTTCATTTCATTTTCACTATTTTCCCTTACCCCTCATCTCTTTCTCCCTTAGTGTGTCACCTATTGTGCTCCCTGTCCAGGTGTCTGCTTTCATCGGGGGGTTTGCTGGAGAGATCTTACTTTTCAGTGAATTTGCACCCAGTTTATGGGAAGGAGAGAAGAAGAATAGAGGAAAAATTGGCAGAGAAAGGGAAAGCATCTCAGCATCTCCTGTCTAATCATTTATCAAAGGAGAAAGCCCTAGCAACAGGCAGACAGCAAAGACTAAAAACTCAAAGACAAGCTGAAGACATTGCTGGACACCAGATAACTGGAGAGTAGAGGCAAAAGTCTGAATCTCTGGCTTTTAGCCAAAGGCTAAGCATGTTAAAACCAGCAGCAGATCAGCTGTGAATGGATAAACCTAAGAGGCCCCAGCAGACTTTGGATTATGCTGATCACAGTGTGTTGGTTTTGATCAACTTCTGTCTTGTTGCCTACAGGAAGTGAGGTGTTTCTTTCTTCTTTTTTTTTTCTTTTCCTGGGACCACCCTCGTAGTTTTTAGCTCAGTGATTATGGTACTTATCTAGGATGAATGAGGCCCCTGATTCAAGTCCTCTCTCCCACTAAGGGCCCAGGTAGATGGGGTCCTGGTCTCTTATGTGAGTGTTGTAAGAACCAGGCTACAGGGTCATTCTCATGCTTTCTGTGGTGCATTTTCTCACACTGGTGCCATGATTCTTTCAGTATTTATCCATAGTGGAACAGTTTCAACAGGAGAGGTTAAGAGAATCACACACCAAAATAGTCCATAGCTGAACAGTTAGGACCATCATCTGAGAGGAGATGGACCTTAAAATTAGGCAAAGTGACACCCAGCATCACACACCTAAGGGTTGCTGTGAATTTAGCCCTCTGTTGGTCTTTTTGTTTGGTGAACTCTCTAGCACATTTTAGTGAGCTGCATAAATAAGTAAGTAGAGCTTATGGGCTGGTCAGAGATGGATGAAAGAACCCTAGCTTTTTAATCTGTCACACTCAATCTGGAGTGTTTCTTAAGAGCACAAAACTTGGAAGGAATGGGCCAGAACCTCAGCTGGTGTAAATCAATGTGGTCAGTGAAAATATGTTGTCAGCTTACATCATCTGAGAATCAGGCTTTATATTTTTATTGGTTTTGTCCTGCAGCAAAAGGCATTTTATTTAATATCCCTCTGTATACATATTCAGTCATTTACTATTTTAGGGTAATTATATAATAGTTTTTGTGGTTGATAAGACTGGTTCCTTTCTCTTTCAGCACATCCAATTGCCAATATCTGCTTCAGATTGTCAACTCAGTAAAGTACAGGGCTCACAGAGTACTTGGATGAGGATGCTTCTTGCATAAATTTCCTTAAAACATGTTTTTATTACCAGAACCTCACTGTCTGACCTCTACTAATAGACACTGTCACTATAGTCTGATACAGAAGGATAAAGGTATTCAATGAATATGAAAATGTATATAGAGAGCAGTCATAGAAAATTAGGAAGGAAAGAAAGGAAATAACAACCTCTAAATAAAAAGAGCTAAAATTCAGATCTGGAAGCTCAATACTAAACATAGTTGGTTAGAAATTCTGGTTATATTTTTAAAAAATATGTATTAATGTTTTGAAGTCTGGCAGTAGATTTGTTTTCTACCTTCAGCACAGTACCAAATAGGTAAAAAGTTAATTCTTGAATGCAAAATTAGGGGCAATTGAAGTTAGTGTTATGTCATCTTCATATCATATTAGTGCTTGATTAAATTAGACTAACATGATTAAGGACTAAATGATTCCTGCCAACATATCTATTTTAGTTTAATTGTACTCGACTAACACAGTATGGTAGACATTGATAACAGAATATGAAGGTTCTGTATTCTGCTTTTTAGAATAGGAGTTGCTGTCACTTGTAAACTGGTAGTCTTTGAACTCACTATATTTGGTATAATTCACTATTCAGAATTATCAGTAACATGGAAAAATGATGTCATTAGTACCTATGGTCAAATGCAGCTATTGGCTGAAATCCTTTTTTAAAAAAATGACCTGAAAGTATCCAAATGGTTTGTCAAAACAGCTACTGTAAGGACGGATGAAGGATTAAACTAGAAAAAATACAGTAATCAGATTTGGGAGTGGTAGCAAATGAATTCTAAATGTATGCCTAGTAAGAAGGTGTGCTCCCCATAACAGTGCAATAATTGCAACAGGTATTGTGCACAGATTCATGGAGCACTGGAGCTTCCTGTTCTTCAGTCCATTCCCATCAACTCGTTATTGAATCCAGATTTGCTCATTGCTATTCACTTTGAATTTGATCATTGTCATAGAATCACTTAGACACAATAAGAGTTAAGTAACTGTAAAACATAGAATATGACTCATCAGAAATGAAAATATCTTCAGAAGAAATATATATAATGGATAGCCTGTCAGGCCAAAGACAGCATTTCTAATTATCCCTGGCACGGTTTGCTTCAACAGATAATTGACTACCATATCTGGCTTTTAGTATCTGCTGAGTTCTAAGAGTTGCTTTGCTTTTTAAATACATCTGTACTTTTTTATATTTCTACTGGATAAGTTAGACTTAGTCTTTGATAGCATGCTGATTTTTGTCCATCATCAAGGAGATCTCTAATATCAGAAATCTGTTCGTTTTGAAATCCATACTTCCTGGTCCGCTGCCCTGATTTATAGTGTATCACTTTGAGTAAAACAGAGAGAAAAATCAGTCTCTCTAGCAAACACATTTAATTATCTTCCCAGGATGAATTTTTCCCTGTTGAAATGCTTTCACATAATCACTTGCCAGAAAAGTAAAAAAGCTAATGACCTGTTCACTACCTATGGTGGGTCTGATTTTACTGTCACATTGCTACAGATCAGGTGTAATTCAATTGAAGGCAAGAGTTACAGTAGCTGGAAACAGATGTGAGGTAAGAATCAGGTTCATCTTTCCAACGACATCTCTGTAGGAGGTACTACATCTTGCTGATGATGTGATCTATATTCATTTAGATGCTCATCTCATAATTAAACTTCCCATTCTGAACAGTTGAAAATAGGGATGAATGAGTGTGACTTGCCTAATTCAAACTGTCTGGGTTCATGTTTCTACCAGCTAGAAAGTTATCATGTTCACATTCTGCTTAGGATAGACAAAGAAAAAAGCAGATGGGTCACAGAGAAAAAAAAAAATCCAGTGAAATAATAAAGTGAAAAAAGGAGCAGACCAAGCAAGCAGAATGGAAAACTAATACTGACAAAAGAAGGGTGAATGATATTAAAACAAGTAAATGTATTGTGCATGATCCTCAGCTGCCACCCGCATATTCAGGGCAGCAGAGCGTGGGGAGGGCATACTTTTACAGGGTATGTCTACACAGCTGGGTGCTGCATCAGGCTTCATGGATCAATGCAGCGGGATCAATTAAGCAGGCAGTGCAGACTCACACAATCGATCCCACAGGTGCTCTTTGGTCCCTGTAGTAAACACATCCCTCTAAAAAGAATGAGGCTGCGTTAACTGTTGGGCACTGTCTGTTGACATAGCACAATAGAGACACTGAGGTATGGCAATGTAAGTAAGTTGATGAGAGATACACAAGGTACACTGCCAGCAGCAAAAGAAGCAAGGAGTCTTGTGGCACTAAAAGACTAACAGATTTATTTATTGCATGAGCTTTCATGGGAGAAAATCCCATTTTGTCAGATGCTTTGAAGAGGGGGAACTAATAGAATGGGATGAAAATAAATGCAGGAGAATGTAAGACATGGGATCAGGTCATACTGTAACAGCAAATCAGAGCATTTGTAAAGATTCAAACTCTAGGAAATGGCACATAGAGGGAGGGTGAAGCCAAATTACCTGTTATAATGTGAATAGAATCCATAGTCACAATTCAGTCCTGCTTTCACACAATCTAATCTGCATATTAGTTCAATTTTGGCTATTTCTCTTTGAAGTCTTGATGCTCCATTGATTTTCTTGAGGACCATCGTTAACAAATAATCAAGGGAGTGATTAGGAAGATGGCAGTGCTCAGCAACTGGTTTGGGTTTTGGGTTTTTTTTGTTTGTTTGTTTGTTTGTTTGTTTTTTTCTGGGTTTTTTTGTGTGTTGTGGCTTCTGATGTCAGTTTTGTGCCCATTTATTCTTCTGCATAGGGACTGTCCTGTTTGTCCAATGTATAAGGCGGGGGGGCATATAAGCACATGATGGCATAAATCACATTAGAGAATGCACAGGTGAAGGACTTTTTGATGGAGTAGCTGGCTTGATTAGGTCCTATGATGGTGTCTTTTCTGCAGATATGTGGACAAAGTTGGCAGCGTGATCTGTTGTAGGTGTATGTGCCTACTTTAATGTTTTCTGTTGTTAGGTTTGCAGTTTCTATTGAGTATCTGTTTAAGGTTTGGGAGTTGTCTGTAGGCAACGAGAGATCTGTCTCCAAAGGCTAGAAAGAGTGAGGGGTCATCTTTTAAAATAGGGTGTAGGTCCTTAATGATCTGGTGTAGAGGTCTGACTTGGGAGTTGTATGTGGTGACCAGTGGCATTCTACTGTTTTCTTTTTTGGGCCTTTCCTGTAGTAGTTGACTGTGGGGTACCCACCTGGCTCTGCCAGTCTATTACTTTACTTCCCCAGGTGAGTACTATAGTTTTAACAAAGCTTGATAGAGATCCTCAAGATGTCTGTCTCTGTCTGCAGGATCAGAGCAAATGCAGTTATATCTTAGGGCTTGGCTGTAGACAATGGATCGTGTGGTGTGTTTAGGATGGAAGCTAAAGGGATGGAGATAACTATACTGATCAGTAGGTTTTTGTATAGAGTGGTGTTGATGTGTCCATCCCTAATTTGTACTGTAGTGTCCAGAAAGTGGATCTCCTGTGTGGAGTGTTCCAGGCTTAATTTGATTTTGGAGTGGAAATTGTTGAAATCTCGGTGGAAATTTCCAAAAGCATCCCCACCATGAGTCCAGATGGTGAAGATGTCATCAGTGTAGCATACGTAGAGGGGAGGTGCTTTGGGATGAGATTTGAGGAAACGTTGTTCTAAGTCACCCATAAAAATGTTGGCATATTGTGGGGCCATGCGGGTGCCCATAGCAGTGCCACTGACTTGGAGGTATAAATTATCCTCAAATCTGAAGTGGTTGTGGGTGAGCACAAAGTCACAAAGTTCAGTCACAAGCTGTGCTGTAGCATCATCTGGGATGGTTTTTCTAATAGCTTGTAATCCATCCTTCTGTGGGATGTTGGTGTAAAGAGCTCCTACATCCATAGTGGCCAGAATGGTGTTTTCAGGAAGCTCACTGACGCCAGCAGCATAGACCAGGCTACAGAATCAAAGGACCTTTCTGGAAGTTGGGATTCCCAGAATTTATAGGTCCTCTGCTTATGGTCCTTTTCTCTTGGAAATGCCTCCTACATCAATACCACCAGGAGTTTCATTTTTTAAAAAGGAAATTCAGTTAGAATTGTTTTTCTGGGTTTGTTTGGTTTTGTGGGTTTTTTTTTTTTTTTTTTGCATTACTTGAATGGATTGAGGCATCTAGAGGTGAGAATTGAATCAGATATATAGAATATTGTTTGTATGACCCAAGCTGTGTCAGACTAGGGTTTTGTTTGTTTGTTTGTTTGTTTGTTTTTTGCTTCAGAGATGTGGTTTTTGAGCACAAGGGACAGAACAGGCTTCCATTTAACAAGAATTTTTTTAATCTGAATTAACCAGAAAAAATATCAGGTTTAAACTGTAGCAGTAACTAAGAAATAGAACACTTTGTGAAAGCTGCCAAGCAAACAAAAACCCAGCAAAACAATTTACGAAACTTTCAAATCCACACTATTTGATTAACCTATCACTAGTCCATTGTAAACATAAAAAGCTGAGACCCTTGAGAGAGACTGAATTTATGATGTAAGTGATTATTATCTTTTATATACTTCACAGGGGAAAATTCTTTGTTTTGACTTAACTGAACAAACAGTTACTTTTGTTAGGCTACAAGAGAATTGTAAGGCATGTTTGTATCTATCATTTCATGTTTATGTATACTGGAAAAAAAATTCTTGCATGCTAATATGTTGTTTGGCTTTTGAAACAACGAGCTTGATGGCCAAAGAACTTGGTACTATCTTAGGAGTTAAAAATCTGTATTTTTATTGATAATATATTAGGAATTGGAGCTGCATTGGTAAAGTGGAGTGGTTTGGGATGTTTTCAGTGTATATCTAGTGGTGTACAAAAGCTTTGAAATACTTGTAATCTGTTTACCACTTTTTCTATATGGAATATTAAAAGCTGGTATTTATCTTTTTTCAGAAATCTTTTCAGGTCAACTTTAAGCATTATGGACTCTATAATATAAATGGTCAGAGCCAAATTAAATCAACACATCTATACTGATTTACACAAGCTGAAGATCTGGCTCTTCTTTTTAAACTATGTGGTATTACTCTTGTCAATATTATCTGATAAAAAATCAACCACACTCATTGATTATATTTATTCATATTTTTGTCAGTTTAATGCTGTTACCTAACTTGTTAATCTGGGGCCTGATCCAATACTCACTAAAGCCAATGGACAGATGCCTAATAACTTTAATGGGCTTTGGGGCAGGCCCATAAAGACCTGTGGCTGAGATGTTAAAGTCATCAAATTTATATTAAGCTACCATTATCCCATCCTGAGTTTTTCTTACCTTACCATTAAATTTATACCAAATACAGCTGATACCTTACAAACCTGCAGCAGTTGATTGCAATTCTATTTGGAAATGTCTATTTTACATCAGTTATCTGTCTTTCCCTTTGAATAGTATGAGCCAAGGGTGGTGTAGATATATCTTATGTTACTGCATTGCATTACTAATACAATATATTATAGTACTGCCATTCATTTTTCATCTGTTTCCCAATGGTCCTTACAGACATTCAGCCCTTTCTGCTGGATCACACCTGTCTATTGTGTGACTTCTAAATTCAAGACGTTTTCGTTATGTCCCAAAATATTAACTCAGAGCGGTAGCAAAGGATGACCCTGAGGCAGAGCATTTGGTATTTGTAGCATTGGAGTGTTAGAATGGGTATTTTGAGACCAACCTTCACGCTTCAGAACCTTGCCAGTTGGCAGGTTGTGCTGCCTGTCTGTTTCCCGGTCTGTTATGCCCTCTGCAGTCTGCCACCCCCTCCCACAGACTTTTCTTTCTTTTGCCAATTCGTTGTCAACCCAATACTGTGTACCTGAAAAATCTCCTTGCTACTCACCAATACTTGAAATTCATGGCACAGTAGTCTTCACAATATAATTTTCAAAAAAAAACCCTCTGTATGGCCTGGGTCATTCAACCAAATTCAAAAAAATATCTTCTCTCTCTGTTAGCAATAATAAATGGCTATTTGTCAGACACTGAATTAAATTTACAATGACAAGTTATATTGTAATCTTTCCCATTGCAATTATATTGAATATTTTAAATACCATAATACAGGCAAATATAGTGATACAGTAAACCGCCAGTTTCTTAATGCTGCCCAGTGTATTTCATGTTAAATTAATATTAAACAATTCTATTAGATGTGAAAAAATGGAATGGAAATAGAATGTAAGTTATTTGGAAGACGGATGGTCTTTTCAGTATGTGGAATTCTTGGTACAAAGGGGCTTGATTGTGAATCAGCAACCATTATATGCTACCACAATGAAGATGTTGATAAGCGCACTCAAATCAGAAATTTTGAAAGTATTTTAAGATTCAGAAAGAACCTTAAAAAAGAATCTTAAGAAAAGAAAATTTAAAAGTATGTTAAGAATCAAAAAAGCCAAAGTGCAATTGGAGTCGCAGCTAACAAGGGATATTAAGGATAACAGAAAGAGGATCTACAAGTATGTCAGTAACAAGAAGAGGACCAGGGATGGTGTAACTGCCTTACTGAATGGGACAGGTATCCTCATGGCAGATGATGCGGAAAAGGCTGAAGTACTCAATGCTTTTTTGACCTCAGTCTTTACAGGCAGGGTCAGTTCACAGGCTACTGCGCTGGGTAACACAGAATGGAGAGAAAAGCAGCGCTTGGTGATGGAAGGTCAGGTTAGAGACTACCTTGAGAAGTTGGATGTGCACAAGTCTGTGGGGACGGATGAACTGCATATGAGGGCTATGAGGGAGTTGGCCAATGTGATTGCAGAGTCGCTAGCCATTATATTTGAAAACGGGTGGAAAACTGGGGAAGTACTAGATGATCGGCAAAAGGTATATAGAATACCTATCTTCAAGAAAGGGAAAAAAGGATGACCCAGGGAACTACAGACCAATCAGCCTTACCTCAGTTCCTAGAAAAAATCAGGGAGCAGGCCCTGAAAGAATCCAGTCAGCACGTATTCACTAAGAGCAAATCATGCCTGACCAGCTTGAGTGCCCGCTATGATGAGATGACTGGATATGTGGAGGCGGAGTAGCCTTGATATACCTCAACTTCAGCAAAGCTTTTGATATGGTTTCCCACAGCATTCTTGTTAGCAACCTAAGGAAGCATGGTTTGGATGAATGGACCATAAGATGGATAGAAAGCTGACTAGATTATCAGGCTCAGTGGATAGGGATCAATGTCTCAATGTCTAGTTGGCAACCAGCAATGAATAGAGTGCCTGAGGGGCCTGTCCTGTGGCTCGTTCTGTTCAACATCTTGGCTAATGATCTGGATGATCGGATAGATTGCATGCTAGGTAAATTTGTGGATGACACCTAGCTGGGGGGAATGGTAAAGACATTGGTGGGCAGGGATAGGATTCAAGGAGACCAAGACAAATTGGAGCATTGGGCCAAATGAAATCTCATGAGGTTCAACAAGGATAGGTGCAAAGTCCTGCACTTAGGATGGAAAAATCCCATATAGTGGTACAGGCTGCGGACCAATCGGCTAAGCAGCAGGTCTACAGAAAAGGACATGGGGGTGATTGTGGAAGGGAAGCTGGATGTGAGTCAACAATGTGCTTTTGTTGCCAAAAAGGCCAATGGCATACAGAAAGGGGAATGTTGCCACAGATCAAGGGATGTGATTATTCCTCTCTATTTGGCACTCATGAGGCCACATCTGGAATACTGTGTCCAGTTTTGGGCTCTGCAGTACGGAAAGAATGTTGACAAATTAAAAAAGAGTCCAACAGAAGGCAACAAAAATGATTAGGGGGTTGGGGCACATGACTTATAAGGAGAGACTAAAGGAACTAGGCTTATTTAGTCTTCAGAAGAGAAGACGGAGGAGGGATTTGATTGCAACTTTTAACTACATGAAGGGGTGCTCCAAAGAGGAGAGAGTTAGGCTGCTCTTAATAGTAACAGAGGACAGAACAAGGAGCAATGGTTTCAAGTTGCAGCTGGGGAGGTCAAGGTTGGATATTAGGAAAAAGTTTCTCACTGGGAGGGTGGTGGAGCATTGGAGTGGGTTGCCTAGGGAGGTGGTGGAATCTCCATCTTTTGAAACATTTAATGCCTGCTTAGACAACACCCTGGCTGGGATGATTTAGTGGGAATGGTCCTGGTTTTAGCAGGAGGTTGGACTAGGTGACCTTATGAGGTTCCTTCCAACCCTGTGACTCTGTGATTGTGAAGTCAAGCAACCAGGTAAGTAAATGTCAGAAATAAGATTGTTCTGTCAGCCTTAATTCAGCCTTGTTGTACATAGATGTTAAAACAGTCTTTATTTACACAGTTGCATACATTTTCCGTAAAGATTCATGCCTCATTCAGTGCATGGGATGAATGGTGTTCACTTAAAATTGGTTAGTCATTTTTTTTTGTTTTTTTGTTCAGTGAAAAGCCATATCCCTTATTTACTGTGAAGTATCCAAACCTTGCTCGAAAGGCAAAATTATTAATTTCTTTGTGAACTCTTTTTGGTGCTTATCCCTGTAGTGTTTGAATGGTTGCTAAATATTAATGCATTTCTCTTCACAATAAAGATGAAGGGGTAGTGCTATCTCCATGTTACTGATTGGAAACTGAGGTAAGACTACATTAAGGTCAAAAGTGTCCACTAATGTTAGGTGCCCATTTTGAATGCCTAGGACCTGACTTTTCAAAGTATTTAGCAATGCATAATACTTAATGGAAGATACGGTTTGAACACACATACTTCAGTTGCAGTTGTGAAAGTCTGGATCTTTAGTAAATCAAATCCTAGGGTAACAAATTGGGGACCCAGAAAACAAAAGTCACCAAATTGGTCCCCACTTGTGAAAAATAGCTTGCAAATGTTACATTATACGTCAGTAACACTATCAGCCAATATGAAAAGATTATTAACATTGGTGCAATTTCTGAATTTTCATCATGAAAGTTGCACAGAAATATAATATAAAACAGCAGAAAGATAATTAGTCATCAGTACCAAAAGGGATAGTCTACAACTGTGCCCTTTATAACGGTGAAGTGTGCTGTTTCTGATGGGTGCAAAGCTTTACAGGACAAAATTGGAAGAAAATACCTAAACATTTTGCATGGGCAGATGGAGTATGTAGCCATTTTTAAACAGGAACAAATGTATGAATTTAATTGCAAAGTGATTTGACAAGCACTTATTCATTGGTTGCATAATTCTAAAGAAACTATAAGGAAAAATTAATTGTTTTAGAAACAATGTTACATTGTATTTTTATTATTTCTTTTTACTTAGTTGTTTGAAAGGTCCTTTACAAATTTTGAAATCATTATTCTTTCTCTGTGAATGTTTCCCTGCTCCATTAGTGGACTTGCTGTTTTCCCTTATATTTAAAAAATAAGAAGAAAGCAGCGTGTCAGGTATTTGGTTGATTGGTTGTTTTTTACATTTTCTGTGCATTGCTTGAAAGGGATTGTTGTATGTGTGTGGAGGACTCGAGGGTCCACTAAGCAGGTTCTATATGTTCACCGGCATCCTCAGGGTTCTTAAGAATGTGTATAACCTTGATGTCTTTAACCAGCATTTTCAAGAGTAAGTGGTTGAAGATGGGCATTTAAATGTCTCACTATAGGTACCTATGCAAGTAAACGGTGTGGTTTTCAAAGGTGCTCATCATCTTCAAGTCTAAGTTGTGAATGTTCAACACCTCTGAAAATCATGTCATAAAAACTAAAAATGTTAGGGCCTTGCTGCTAAGGTCCTGTCAATGAAAACAGCAGCTAGACTTTGAGTTTGGGTCCCCGCCCCCCTTCGTCTTATCAGTACAGCAGTGGATTAAAAATTCTAACACTCAGTGATATCATTATATCTTTTGCAAGTGAAAGCTAATATTTCACAAATGAAGTCTTCAGGATTTGGCTGCAGATATTGGTGATTGCATGATTGAATATAAACTTCATGGATCTCAATGCAAGTCCAAGGCCTGTGTTTGTAATCACAGGCTTTACCCCATCCCTTTCTCCCATAATTAATATTCTTTAAAATTTTGAGTTCTTAATATGTTTTAAATGATCCTTGAAACTATATTTTAAAGCTAGTAGCAAAACAAAACAAAAGTAAAAATTTTAACAATTTTCCATTCTATGATTTTGTGAAATTTAACTTTCATTAATTTTTTACTACACCCTCAGAGGGGGAAATTACTGAAAAACTTGTCAAAAAATGTTTCTGCTTTTTCTAAATATTTTCTTATCAGCTTTACTGATTTATAGGTAGTTTCACTGCTATTATTTTCTTTGTTCAGGGACAAAATAATGGTTCATGGAAAACAATCAATGAGACTTACTCCTCTGAATATATATTAGAGACAAGTAATTATTTTCCTACAACTCTATATGATGTCTGTATTAAAATGCTTCCTGAATAAAATCCTTCTCAAATATATATGACTGTTCACTTTAGCTTTAAAAACAAGACCAAAATGATTATACATGAATCTCTACAACATAAACGTGAAATTTTGTAAAATTTCAGTGGTTTTGTGCTTCATTACATATTCAAAAATCAAGTTAGCTTTATGAAAAAATAAGGAACTTTTGGATTCATATCTGGCACCAATTTCACATTCAATGAGGGCCAGTATTTTTGCAATTCTTTTACTGAAACTCAGGTCAGTTCCTAGAGGCAGGAATGATGGTGCCCAGGGAATGACCTGGCTCATGGGCCCAGGCCCCGCTCCCTGGGCATGATCTGGCACCCAGGCCCGATCAAGCATCAGGCTCCTGCCTCCGCCAGCCTGGGCCCAGATCCCTGGCCGGGGATGAGGCTAGGAGAGGCGGGCACCACTGTGGGTGGCCTGGCCTCAATCCCCAGCCAGGAGGGGCAGGCACTGCTGCAGGGGGCCCAGCCTGGATTCTCAGCTGGGAGAGTAAGGTGCCACTGTGGGCACCCAACCCCAGATACAGGGTTGGGATGGAGATGGGAGAAGCAGGCACTGCTGTGGGCACTGCAGCCGCAGATCCCAGGTCGAGGACAGGGACGGGAGAGACAAAGGCCACCCCAGCACTTGGGGCATTGGAGCTGGGACTCAGCGCACCTGCCAGGCGCCAGCAACGCCCCTGCCTAATGGACATATTTACACATCACAGAACCCTTTGGATTTTGTCAGTGTTAGCAGCAAGTCAAAGTAAAGTCAGCACAAATACTGAAATTCTCATTTGCCGCTAGGGTTAGTCCCTGTAGGTCGGGACTGAGGCAAGTTGGTGAGGCTTTGAGGCAGCGTGTATTTCCACTGGTCTTCCTATACCTGTTCTGCAAATATACAGAAAATACCATTCTCCCAGTCTGTCAGTCTGGGGTATTTTTCACAAGCACTAGATCCACTTGTTTTATTAAGAAAGAATAACAGACATATTCTGATATAGGCACTTTAAAAATACAGATGTCGGTGGGATTCCTTAAGGCATGAATATTGTCTGACCAACAAGAAATAGAACTGATCTAAAAACACCAATTTATTTTTCATGGGAAGTTCTGAATATATACATTTTTTTTTCATAAATTTCTGTGAAAATAGTTTAGGGGAAGCAAACTGGTTTTGGTTAACAAATGTTTTCATTATCATCATTGTACTTTGGATCTCAGGTCCCCATTGTTCTAGGTGCTGTACAAAAACAAACTAACATTTCTGCCTCAGAGACATTAAAATGTTAGTAAAAGACAAGAAACAACAGATAGCTCTAATACTTTTTTATTCTATTGTACAATGTTTTAAACTTTTCACAGAAAAATTATTTTTATTGTCTTCCTAGCTCTATTTGGCAAGTTATGTCCATTTAATCAGTTAATTAACATTTATGTTATGTTAATACCTAGTAACTTGGAGCAAGATTTATAGTGCTAGATGCTGCACAGAGAAATAATAAAGAAAAAAGTCTTCATTCTAGGAACCATACAGGCATTGGTGTCAAACAAGACATAACGGGTGCAGAAAACAGACATATGAGCTTGTGCTTAATTTGTAATGAAAGAGGTGTCAGTATTTGACTAATTAAGTATTGGGGCTCAAGAAATTTTTTTACATTCATAATAGATGCGGCATACCCTAAGGCATGAGGACTATGAACTGCTAGTTCTATATATTCTAGGGGGCAGTGCAGTCAAGTCCTGTCATAAATTAAGTGCTTCATATGAGGTAAGGTTGGGTGAGCAGAGAAGGTAGCAAAATGAACAGGGTTTAGCTGAAAAATGGAAGTCTTGGTTTGCTAATTGCCTAAACCAATGTGAATAAACTCCTCACCTTCAATAGCTACATTCCAATTCTGCTTGACTCTGCAGTGATGCTTCATGCTTCATGACATAACCATTTATTGCTCTTGAGATGATGTGATGTCACAGATTCAGTAATAAGACTGCAATACCTTCAGGGCCATTGCTAAGAGTGGGTGAGCCCAGGGCCAGCTGGCTTGTAGGGGCCACCCTGCTTCCCAGAGCTGTGGGCGTGGGGCTGCCCAGGCAGGAACGACATGAGCTCAGGAAAAGACCTTGGGCCCTGGCCCTGCTACCCCCACCCCTCAGTCCTGATTGGGGCCTGGGACTGGTCCTGCCCCGAGTCCTGGTCAGGACCCAGATCGATCTCCTGCCGTGGGTGGCCCGGCCATGGAAACTGGGTCAGGGCCGGGGCTGGAGAAGACAGCCACCATTGCAGGTGGTCCGGCAGCAGACCTGCGGCACTGACACTAGAACTCAGGGCTTGAGTCCCCTATGCCCAGCACCAGTGACACCACTGTGCCCAGGGCCAGAAGCCAAGCTCTGTACTCCTGCTGTGCTCCTTAACTGTCTGGTCTGCCCCTGGGGGAGGTCAGGCCAGCTCAGAGGCTGGGATCCATGCTCCCATCCTGCCTCTGGGGCATCTCATCTGCCCCTGGGGTGGGGCAGGCTGGTGTGTGGTCACTCTACTCCGGGGGTGCGACAAGCTGGTGCGTTGTACAGTTTCTGGCATGGCCTTCCAGGGCAGAAGTTGCACCATATGCTAGTTGGCCCTGCAGGGGCTTGAAATGTTGCGCCAGCTGCCCGCTCCTAAAGATGGCCCTAAAATTAGCAGAAATGGCCATCTGTGAAGAAGAAACCTTGTTTAGACAAGTCATCTTTTCCAGAAAGTAAAAGTTAAGAATGATAAATGTGTTGATATTCCATACTATGTGTTATGAGCTAAATTTTCAGGTTCAAATGCAGCACCTGAGAGGACAAATGCATTTACACCAGTTGTGAACTCAAATTGCCATGTTTCTACATTCAAACAGGCATTTACACATATTAAATGGCTATATGAAGACCCTAAATTTTTGTTTGAAAGTACAGTTACTCACTTCTTTTTGTAAATATAGGACTCTGCACATGTATATATTTTTGCTTGCATCCCATTTCTTTCTTGACCTACATATCTGGACATTTTCTGCTTATTTTAAAAGCTCCCTGTTTAAGCTGGTTTGCAGCTCACCTGTGGGAAAGCTGATTGTATCAGTATAGCTGACTGTAGGTGAGAACACTGCACTGTATTCACTTTGGAAGGTATTATGTTATCATGACTGGAAAAAAAAAAGTTCTAGTATGCATAACCCATTATGAAGACCCAGGCTTCCAACCACTGTTTGACAAGAAAGCCCTCGGGCAGTTGGAACACAGAGCACTCAATTGTCTTGTAACCTGAAAACAGATTGCAGTCTCAATCATTCTGTCATTTTACAAACATTTTTCCCCTTTCCTGTAGATTCCCCTTCTCTCTTTACTCTTGTCAGCCCTCGGCTTGGGAACAAGATGGGCAACAAACAGAAAGCTTTCCTTTCTTTTCCTTGCACTTAATAATAGATCAAACTGTGCACTAAGGGCGATACTCTGGTGTCCATCACTTAGTTTTGAAATCATCCTTTTACTAAGATAAAACTCCTATTGATTTTGTCACCAGTTTTACCTGCATAAGAACTGAGCTCTAAAACTGGATAAGCAGCAAGAGTCCTGTGGCACCTTATACATTAACAGATTTCTTCAGGCATATGCTTTCATGGGCTCCAACCCACTTTGTTAGATGCATCAGACTAACATGAAAACTGGAAAAGGATCTCAAGATCTGGTCCTAGTTATTTTATCAAAGAAAACTGCATTGATGTAATGACCTCCTGATCTTTCTGCTATATAAGACTTTTATTATTTTTAATTCGTTACAGTGTTGTACTACACATATCATATAGGTGTAACATTGCACTGTTATCACTAGTGAGTTGCGCACACTTTGCACTTTGAAGCAATCCTCCAGATACATTGGAAACTGAGATGTAAACTCCAAAGTATACATGGAAAAGCAAAGAATAGGTGGTGTTGTTCACTGAGTTGGTAACTGGGTAAAGAGATTGCAAGTGACATTAAGGCCACTTTTCTCAGGAGAAGTTGCACAGAAGCCAGCAAAAAGAGCTGAAAACAGGGGAGATTGAGTGGGCAGTGAGTGAGTTGTTGACACTGTGTGATTGCTTGCTTGCTGATTTGTTTTCAGTTTGCAAATTTTGATAGGCACAGGGTGTTGTGAAAGAAACAGAGCCTTTCATCATAGAAGAAGGTTGAGTGGGCTGGAGAGTCCTTAATTAACAGGCCTAAAAAGGCATCTGACCAAAAGGCCAGCTATTGGCACAGGAGCTGACAAATAGAACTCAAAACAAGGGACTTCGTTCATAGGGGGAGTGAGTATGGGAGAGATGTTGGCGTATTTCTTACTTTTTTCCCCTTCTTGAAACTGTGGCATGGAGAGAATACGTGAAATGAACTTCATTTGTATGAAGTGCTACCTGCTAGCTCTAATGGAAAACATTATCCAAGGTTTGGAAATACCACTGGAAACTACAGTTGAATGTCAGTTGGGGGTTGGACTAGATGACCTTGTGGGGTCCCTTCCAACCCTATGATTCTATGATTCTATGAATGTCAAAGGGGATTTGAGAGGATAATGGGTAAGATGAGGATGAACACAAAACTCAAGACTTACAGATGTATGCTGGACTAGAAAAATGTAAAGGTAGACAGCTGCATGAAGAAAGGGCCCAGTGGAAGTATGTGACTATGAGAGCGAAAGACTGAGGAAAAGACTGACTAGTGAAGAAGAAAGATGGTTGAGGAACAGGTTTACTGAGTTAGAAAATAAAGGGGAGATGCAAGCAGTAACAAAAGATGGAGGAGCATGAAAGAAGAGTATAGAAGATAATCCTACAAGAAGAGGGAAAGAGAATATGGAGATAGTTGGAATTCAGAGCCCCAGGAAGATAGTTTGACTCTTAATTCATTGCAAATGAACACAGAAGACAAAATGACTTGCAACCAGAAAGAAAAGAGGAGGGAATGCTGGAAAATTGCACCAACACCAGGAAGAAAGAGGTCTACATGACTGAACAGTCCCTAATGAAAAGAACAGACAAGTTTGTCACCAGCACTCATTTGGAGAACAGAAGTCTGTGGTGTCTGCTGGGAAGAGGATCCTAACTGGAGCAAGAAAGAACCCACTGATTGTCATTCATGTGTGAACAAATGATACTGCTAGATTCTCACTGGGATACATTGGGGAAGAAGTTGAAAGAAATGGAGGTTCAAGTGATCTTCTGAGGGATTCTCTCTATCCCTAGAGGAGGAGAGAGGAAGTGTGACAAAACTTTGATGATCAACAGATGGCTCAGGCAATGGTGCTATGAGGTTGACTTTGGGCTGTTTAACCACTTGGAGGCCTTCAGTGGCAGAAGACCCATGGGATGGCATCCACCGGAAAAGGAAGGGAAGGAGATTTCTGGGGTGAAGGTTGACACAACTAGTTGAAAGGGCTTTAAACTAGAAATTTGGAGGAAGTGGTTCAGAGGTACTCATGTAATCTCAATGTCCCATTTTGATATTGAATGGGAGGAAAATGAAGTAAAAGAGTATGCAATGGAGAAGGGAACAACAGAGGGTAAAAGAATGGACAATAAGAGGAATGATGGTGTCAATACCACTGACAGTAACTACCGACGGTGGCAAGAAAATGACTACACCTAATTAGGTGAGGAATCTGAAGGAAGTGAAGTACAAGTGGCTAAGATGTCTGTGCACCAGTGTAAGGAACATGGGAAACAAAGATGAAGGAGCTAGAACAGTTGGTGCAGGAATTGAAACCAGATATTGGAGGGGAGATAAAAGCATGGTGGTATAGCAGTCATGACTGGCACACAGTTAACGAAGGATATTTACTGTTGAAGGAAGGAAGGAAGCATCAGTATATATTATGTTAAGGTAGACTGAAGAAATGAAAAGTGATGGAATGAATAAAATGGAATCTGTTAGGAACAAAATTACTTCCAGGAAGAAAGGTAATGTAGGAGCCAACAGTGATTGGGATCTGCTGCAAATCCCCAGCAGCTGATTTGGGTATGGATAGAAATCTCTTTAATGTTTTTAATGAAATAACTACTACAGGGAATTGTGTGATTATGAGATACTTTAATTTCCATATATAGTTTCAAGGACAAGAGCTGCTAATAATGGTAAGGCACAAATGTTGCTGGATGTGATAGCCAACAGATTTCCTAACCTAAGTAGTCATTGAACAAACAAGAGGTGATGCCATTTTATATTTGGTATTGGTAAGTAGTGTGGAGTTTACAGAGCAAATAACTGTAGAGGACAACCTTGGTTCAAGTGATCATGAGTTAATTCAGTTTACATTAATTGGAAGGATAAACAAAAATGTTTGATTTCAGAAAGAAAGTCTTAAAAAAATGGGAATTAGTGGAGTAAAATGGACTGAAGAACTCAGTTCCTGCACATTTATCCTATCTTATGCTGCATTCCGAGGAAGGGGAAAAATTTCATAAGGAAGGGTTGCAGACAAAACTGGATGAAAAAGCATCTCAAACAAATTATTAAGAGAGGGCAGAAAACTTATAAGGACTAGAGGAAAGGATGAATAGGTGAGGAAAACTCCCTTTTGGAGGTCAGAAAACTTGTCAAAAAAAAAAAAAAGAGAGAGAGAGAACTACCAAAAGCCAAGCAGACTTGGACCTTGCAAAGGGAACTAAAAACACTAATAAGTTCACTAGTAAAATACCTTATGTGCATGGATTGTTTAACCTAACAAAACAAAACAAAAAAATTATACTTTCTGTATAAATCAATAATAAGGGTGGAAGAAGTGGAACCACTAAACATAAAGGATGGGATGGAATTAAAGGTAATCTAGCTATGATCCAACCACTAAACAAATACTTTCCATCAACTTTCAGTAAGGATAATAAAGAGCTTGAGAGCAGTGGCAGGGTGGCTAATGGGAACAAGGATATGGAAGTTGAAATTACCACATCCGAGTTAGAAGCCAAACTAAAATAGTGTAATGGGACCAAATTGAGGATAATCTCCATCCGAGAATATTAAAAGAAGTGGGCCATGAAATTACATGCCCAATAGCAAGAATTTTTATTTATCTCATAAACACTGGACTGAAGAATTGCAAATATAGTACCTATATTTAAGAAGATTTTAAAAGGTAATTTGGGAAATACAGGCTTATTAATTTGATGTGATTGGTACGCAGACCCTTAGAAACAAATTTTGAAAGAGACTATTTAGACATAGAAGTAAATGGTAATGGGATAAAATACAGTATGGTTTTACATAAGGGGGATGCTATCAGAACAACCTAATTTGAGAAGATAACTAATTTTCTAGACAAAGAAAATACAATAGTTCTATTCTAGTAGATGTATTTCTGTAAAACATTTGATACAGTTTATTACTGGAAGTTATTAAATAGTTTAAATAGAAGGAGATGGAGATTAATATGAGAACTGCAAGATGATAAGGAACTAGTTAATAGGGAGAGTACATGAGGTCATGCTGAAAGATGAACTGTCAGGCTAGGCTGGATGGAGATTTCTAGTGGAGTTCCTTAGGGATCGATCTCATTTTACATTTTCTTTAATGACATTGTCACAAAAAGTAGGAATATCACAATAACAGTTGTGGATTACACAAAGTAGTGAGGTACTGCCAATACAAAGGGCTGGAGTATCATACAGTGAAATTTAGACAGCTTTGAAAACTAGCGTTCCAAAGGGGCAAACATCTTAGTCTAGTTCAGTAAAACAAACGAGTCATGTGGCACTTAAAGACTAACACATTTGTTTATTGCATGAGCTTCCATGGAAGAAAGTTCCACTTTATCAGATGCTTTTAAATTCCCCCCTCTGCAAAGCATCTGAAGTGGGATTTTCTCCCATGAAAGCTCATGCGATAAATGAATTTGTTAGTCTTTAAGTGCCGCAGGACTCCTTGTTTGTTTGTTTTAAAAAAAAAAAAAACCTAGAGTAATAGAAATGGATTGAAACTGAGGGGTACAAAGTGAAAAGTCACACACTTAGGGACTAAGAATGAGAATTTTTGCTATAAGCTGGGGATGTATCTGTAAGTGATGTAGGAGGAGAAAGAAGTGTTCATACTGGTCAATCACAGGATAAGCCATCAGTGTGATGTGACCATTAGAACAGCTAGGGCAATTCTAGGATGCATCAGTTAACATGTTTCCACAGAGATTAGAGAAGTGTTATTGTCATTATACAAAGCACTGGTGAGACCTCATATGGAATACTGTGCACACTTCTCATCCCCTGAGTTTAAGAAAGATTAATTCAGACTGCCCAGGTGCAGAGTAGGGTTACTAGGATGATCCATAGAAAGAAAAATGTGTATTAGGCAAGGAGACTCAAAGAGCTTGGCTTGTTTAGCCTAACCAAAAGGATGTTGAGGGGAGATGTGACTGAAATACATCAGAAGGATAAATACCAGGGAGGGAGAGGAATTAAGTTCAGCATCAATGTGGACAAAAGCACAAATGGATATAAATTGGCCATCAGTAAGTTTAAATTTGAAATTAGATGTAGGTTTTTAACATCCCAGGAGTGAAATTCTGGAATAGCCTTCCAAGGGAAGCAGTAGGGGCAAAAAATCTATCTGGCTGGATAAATTATGTATTGGATAGTATGATCGGATAGCCTAATTTGACAGTTAACTGATCTTTGACTACTAGTGGTAAATATGACAATGACCTCTGATGTTACCTTAGATAGGGTAGGTTCTGAGTTGGTGCAGAGAATTCTTTTTTGATTGTCTGGCTGGTGAGTCTTGCCTACATGTTCAGGGTTTAGTTTATTACTATATTTGGGATCAGGAGGGGATTTTTTCCAGGGCAGATTGGAATGGGGCCTGAGGTCTTCTATGCCTTCCTCTGAGCATGGGACAGGGGTCACTTGCTGGTGATTTCTCTGTACCTCAAAGAATTTAAACCATTATCTGGGCACTCCAGTAATTAAAACCTTCAATCATAGGTTAACTGTCTTTTGCAGGAGTGGGCAGGAGGTTCTGTGGTCTATATTGTGCGGGAGGTCAGACTAGATGATTATATTCATCCCCTCTGACCTTTAAAATCTAGGAATCTATGAAATAATGTCCATAGTTTTAAGACAGTTGAATTCAGACTGGAACAGTTTCAAAGAAGGGCTACTAGGATGGTCAGAGGAATGGAGAAGAAACCATTGCAAGATGAAATATGAGGGGAAGTGATTTGCTTTCTATAAATATATCAAGGAGTAAACAGAGGGGAAGGAGCAAAGTCAGTTAATTTAAAGGTCAATGTTGACATAAGAACAAATTGATAAAATCTGGCCATTAATAAGTTTAGGCCTGAAAGTAGAGAAAAGATTTCTAACCCTCAGAGGGAAGAACTTCTGGAACAGCTTTCAAAGGGGAGGAGTGGGAGCAAAAGTCCTAACTTGTTTTAGGACTGATCTCGATAAATTCGTGGAGAGGATGGTGCGATTATATGGCCTAGAATTTTGTATGGAACATCCGTGACTTCTATTAGCAGTTATCTCTAATGGCCAGAGATGGGGTATTAGATGGAGGTGGTTCTGTGCTAGTATAGAGAATTCTTTTCCCAGGTGTATGTCTCTGGTGGTTCTTGCCCACACGCTGAGGGTCTCACTGACTGTCATATTTTGGGTAAGGAATGCATTTTCCCCTGGTCAGATTAGCAGAGACCCGGAGAGGGGTTGGGGAGTTGTCTTCCTTTGTGATACGAGGAACAAGTCACTTACTGGTTTGAGCTGGAACAAAAGGTGGATGTTCTCTCACTTAAAATCAAGTTTTGAGCACTTTGTTATATCAGTCAAAGGAGAGGTTGCAGGAGAGGTTCTATCACCTGCAGCGTTCAGGTCGGACAGGAGGATCATGATAGATCTTTCTGGCCTTAAAGCCTATGAGCTACCATGAAAGGACCCACTCAATAATCTATAAATGCCATGCTCTGCAATTGCCTCTCTGCTGATGTACATTGATGAAACCTTTTTTCCCCCCATGTTCTACTGCTGGCACTGCCTTTCTTCTGTGAATAATTTTGTCTGGGCTGCAAATCATTGGAACTGCAATGTTTGTTGTTGTGTATATGGGCAATCACACTCATGAAGGGATACAGCGTGTGAAAGTACTGAGTATTTGTGCAGACAGGAGGCCTGAGAAGAGGAAATCATAGTAAAGCAACAGATTATTGCTAGTGAAGTAAGACCTTTCAATTCCAATCATTGCTTGTTTGGTGCAAGCATGGTCATTTTGTAATATTACTTGAGTACTGCAGGAGTGTAAAGATGCAGTTAGGCACATGATGGAAATTTCCTAAGTGTCTAGGCAGATTAGGTGTCAACGCCCATTGAAATAAATCCCACAGAGAATTTATCTCTATCTTTAGTCTCCTAAATCACTTTGAAAAATCTGGCACTTAAAGCCAGCCTGCATTGGGGACAAAAAGGTGTGAGTTGCAGCACACTGAAGAGTAGATGGCTAAAAGGTACCTAGTTAATGTTAACAACATTGGTATGCACTGCAGTCCATAGTTCATACTATGTAGCTGTTGTAGACAGTGCCTTAAATCCACAGGGATCTCATGGATTTCAGCCAAAGATGATGATGATATATGCTCAGCTGTATCATTCACTGCATTAACAATAATCATTTATCATATCTTTTTATCTTACAGATAGATCTTTAGCCCAGCCATAACTGAACTTGCCTTTTTGTGATTGCAAATAAGCATCTGATTTGCCTGTGCAAACTGAAAGCTATTTTCAATAAACTCTGCTCAGATTTTCATCAGTAGTTTCCAGAAATATAGTAGGTTCCTGTACCCTCCCTTCACCGTCCATGCCTTCTCTGTTTTAGGCTTTTGTACTGAACCCATTCCCATAGCATCTAAGCATTTTAGAACATTCCCTTGAGCTGTGATTAATGAACATCTTTTTATTGTTAAAATCAAGTATTAAAAATGCTTTATCTAAAGAGATAAGCAATCTTTCTTCCATTTTCCTTTATGCTCATTTCTGGCTTGTACAAGGGAAATGTGATTGTGTTCATTCATAGTATAAAGCATTTGGAGGCCCTGTCTCTCCAAATAACTATAAAAATTGAAATCCTGTAGTATTTTATAATTGCTTTGGACCTTTGTGTCATCTGCAGAAATATTTTTAATGATCAATCGACCATAAAACTCAAAACTTTCATCTGAGGTCCCTCATCAACAAATTGAATCCACATTTCCATATGATTATGGAACAGGTCTTTCCACATAGGGAATTGCTTTAAATTCTAGAGAAATGCTGAAATAAAGAGACAGATCAACCTTGCTGGGAAAAATCAATCTAAACTAACAACATAATAAGATTATATATCTGTGCATTTGTTTGGCTGTTATGCTGTGTACCCATGGTAGTTGTGATCACAGCTTCATGCTATTGGAGTGTCAAAGAAGCAGCTCATTGTCTTGCAACAAGCTTTCTACTGGAGTAAAGCCTTATAGGAATGGATGGTGAGAAAAAGTGCATTGATATGGCAGCCTCACAATTTTGCCAAACGGTAGTGATGGCAGAGATGGAGTGAGTTGTTTGTATAAGTCAGAAACAAATGTTATAGTTTAGCACCAGCTGCATCAGTAATTTCTTTCATTTTGATCTGTCCAAAATCAGTGTATGCAGCTTCTTGTGCTTGTAATTTAGCTGCCTGATTCATGAACATTTAAAAAATCTTTTAGGCAATGACCCTAATTTTAGATGCTTTGTTGGGTCTGAGCAGAAGTAAGTCTTGGCAGCCATTAATATGTCAAAATCTGGTCAGGAGAAAATAAATACAGGCAGTAACAAACATGCATGTATTATGGTATTTCCAGTCTACATCCCTTTAAGGATGGCATCTAATTTCTCTGGTTCCTATTGTAGAGCAACATGGCATCTACTCAAATGTAATGAAGATGTGGCTATGCTAAATGGCATTGCTACATTAAGAGCACATCTTATGATACAATCAAAGGTCTGACTGCAGCTTGTGTAGACATACCTGTACTAGCTTTATCCACAGTAGTATGGCTAAAAGTAGAACTACTAGATGCAGTGCCACAGATTTCAAACAAGCACATCTGGGAACCTGCGTACATGTCTGTATTGCTAACCCACACTGAAGCCCATGCTGCTGCAGCTGTACTGTTGATTACATAAAATTCTAACATTGAAGCAGCAAAGTAAAACCAACAGTGAAGTAAAACAAACAAACATAGGTATCTCATGCAGCTGGCTTTACTGTTATCCTGCAGCAATAGGTATGTTTCTCAAAACTATGCAAATGAGTATGTAATGCATCAGATGAAATTCGAATTTTTGTTCCACAGACTTTCAAAAGCTGTTTCGGACTGGGTGAAGTTATTGCTACAGAGCTAGCTTCTTCCACTAGAGTAGCAGAGCATACTAATTCTGCTATACACCTAATTGTGATGGCCAATGAGCAAGACATGGGCCTAGAAATTGAACATGGCTCTTTCTTGAAGCAGTGTAGTGCACTGATCATTGGGACATCATTCCATCCATCTGATATTACTATTGTATAGAACTGTAGTGTTGTAGGTATTTTTGTTATCCTTCATTGTTACATGATGGCCCATATGAGAATAGCTATCTATTGTTTTACACTCTGACAATCCTGAGCATTGGCTGTCAGGTTGTGGATTTGGTGGGAATAAGGAAGGTTATCCAAGATGGAAACTGATTTGTTGTCAGTGGTAAGCTGCACCAGAACAAATCTCTTTTTTAAGTTCGAGTCTGTTTTGGGTTTCCATATACTGCAAGCACAGTTTCTTCAACTACTCCCATTGGTTATGCAGCTCCATGCTCCGGCCTCTGTGTGAAATACAAAATCAACCCAAAAGCCGCAACCCATGATTAAACCAGAACCAGGGTAGAAAAGTCACTGACCTCTGAACAGTTCTCAATCATTTTTTTAACCCATGAACAACATCTAGAGACTATAGTGATGAGAACTTTAGAAACGGTGAGAGAGGGAGAATAAATGTGTGTGGGCAAAATTCACTGTTAATTTCCGAAGGGAAGAGAATTTTCTATATCAGTGTTACATTCTCAAGAATCTGCATACATGTCTCCACATGTCGTACATCTCTACACTTCCAATATTTTGTGCAGTTCTAAAATATTGCACTTTTGTTTCGCTTTTCAAAATATAAGAAATGCAATGATTTTGTTAGTAATCTTTGATGTCACTACATGGGTTTAGTGTCTTACATGCAAAATCTGTAGAATGAAACATGGAGCTGAAAAAAATGAGCTCTAATTGTGTTGGGAAATGTTCCAGAGAGACAGAAAAATGTTTGCAACAAATTATTACGACTTCGTTTTCCTCTTTGCATCTTTATGAATGGTAATTACACTATTGATTAACATTGGAAAATTTGTTCTTAACTAGGTGAATGTAACCTTTTTGACTGGTTAAATTAGTAACCAAGAACCTATTGATTTTTAGCATTGTGTTCCAATTAGTAATTAGAAAATAACCTACCAAAAAACCACTTAATACTTCTTCAAAAATACTGGATTTATGGTTGTTGCCTTCGGACGTTAAACCTCATCTAATCTAAAACAGCTGGTCCAGGGGTTGGCAGCCCCTGCCATGCATGCCGAAGATGGCACACAACCCATTCTGACCAGCACACAAGGCACCCGGCTCTGAGGTGCTGCTCAACGCATCTGTGAGTGTGCCATGACTGGTCCCCTCTGCTGGCCCAGCCCACCCATGTGGGATTTAGGGTTGCAAGAGCTGCGTATGCAGTGGCTCTTCCCCTTCCTGGGCCTGTTCCCGGCACCTGCTGACAGTTTGGGGGAGAGGGGCTGGGAGAGGACTGGCCAAGTTAGCTTATCCATGAGTTAATTTATTTCAGGGGATATTGGGTTAGTCATTACGTCATGGGTTTGACTGATGAAAGCCGTATACTGGGAATAGGTTTTTAGCACAGACTGAACTTGGTTCAAATGATGTAGTCATCTAATTTTACAAAGGATTTCAATACCCCTTTATAATTACACCAGAGAATGTGGTGTGTGTGTGTGCAACTTAGAACCAAGTATTATTTCCCTGCATTGGTTTCTAGAATAGTGCCAAACTGAAATTACAAACCCTTCCTGAAAAAAACTGATCAACCTTGTGACTAAAAACACTTAAAGCTGAGTGAAGTTTCACACTTTTTTAGCCATTAAATCATCATCTCTGATTTTCCTACCAATGTTCATGTTCAGATTTTCCTGTTTGGTTTAGATACCATTTATTTTGAAAGATACACCTCACTTGTAAAAATTCTAAAAGTGCATTTCAAATGTACAACATTTTGCTAGCAATATTATTTTAATGTCTGTGATTTAAAGGTAACATGGTCATTTGTTATAAGAAGATGTTGAGCTGCATTGACTGCAGATGTAAATTAGCAGAGGTCCAATGATGTCAACAGAGTTCTGCCAATTTATGCCAGTAGCGTATAGTCCATAATTTTGTTCATATAACAGCAACATGAAATGATTTGTGATTTAAAAAAAAAACAACCCTTCTGAAAGTTGCTGCTTTAGATGAGGGAAGGGGAACAAGTATTTCCAAAAATATAAAAATCTTGGCTAAAATCTTCTTTTGTACAGTAAGCTAATACTCTATCCCTTCCCCTCCATTGGTTGGAAAGCTCTGATCACAATTGAACTAGAAGGACAGGGTTGGATTTTGGAAGCCTACACACACTGCAAAGCACAGCTCTTCATGTATCTCTGAACCATAGCATACAGCAGTGTTTTTCAAACTTTTTTTCTTGGGACCCAACTGAAAAAAATCATGTATGGCCACGACCCAACAGTTGCATCTTTGAGCAATGCATTCCAGTTTTCTGGCAGTGGCAGCAGAGCATGCCATGACCCAGTAACTGAGGGTCTGTGACCCAGTACTGAGTCCTAACCCTAAGTTGAAAACAACTGGCATAGAGTGTGGGTTTGGGACATGAGAAAGGCAAGGCTGGCACCTAGATGATTATGTGGTTCCATCCACCACCCTCATGTAGGGAACAGGAGGACATGGTGAACTACATGCTGCTGCTGATGAATTACTATTGTAGACATGGTAGTAAGGATTCTAAATGCATTTGAAAAATGGATATTTTCTAAGACTAATAATATGGCATAAGAATAAGTGTTAGAAAGTGGAAAGCAGTTATGTTAGATCTAGTACCTAATTTCCTAATCTATAAAAATGAAGATAACATTCCATACTTTCCATTCAGAAATTCAGCAGCAGATCAAACTTCTGTTATATATATTTTAATAAAGCAGGCATCAATCTTCCCTTATAGTCTTCTATCTCTAAAACACTGGTCATTTGAAAAATGTTGGTAAAAATATTTGAAATTAAATTAGCACTTCATAGTTTCAGTAGTGACATAGACTTCCCAAACTGCATGATAGAGAAATGAAATAATTAAAGATGCAAACTTTGCTATTCTGTTGCAGTAAAGTGAATAAGAGGTGGAACCAAGACCTGAGCTCTGTGAAGGGATTTGTGTGACTTGTTCTGTAAGTATTGACTTCTTGTGATATACTGGTATTCTATGAGGCTTTGCATGGGATAGTCCTCTTTAAAAATGATGTGTTCATAGCAGCCATTTCAAGAATGTGTTCTCCATAAAACTTGTATTTTGATGGCGGCAGCTGGCGTGCTAATGCAATATCTACTAAAAGTTACAAACTTCATAGTCATTAGGAGGGCAACATAGAACCATTAGGTTGGAAAGGACCTCATGAGGTCATCTAGTCCAGTGGTTCCCAACTTTTTCTCTGCTCTGGCACACCTTGATACCTTCAAATTTTTCAAGGCACACCACAATTAAAAACTCATGAATATTCAAATTAGCTCAAAATAACATGAATATTTATGAACCATGGCACAGTAGTTCAGAAATGCTGCTATGTGGGGTAGTAGGGGTAGCAGAGCAGGGATGGCAAGACAAGGGAGGTCAGGAGTTATTTGCAGTGGCAGGAGTGAGTGTGGAGAGCAGAGCAGGACAGGGGCAGGGCCGGTGCAACCCAGTACGCCTGGTAAGCATTGCAGGGGTATGCTGGCACCTGCTCTGCTTGCAGGGGCATGCCAGAAATAGTAGCACTGTTCCGGGGCAGGGGTGATCAAAGAGGACAAAGGAGCCATGTGGAGAATAGCACAAGGGTGGCAAGAGAGGAGAGGGGAAGGGAGAACATGAGTGGCTTTGTGGGGCTCACTATCACCCCCACTGCTACCTTCCCTGTGCCCCCCCCCCCGCAACCCTAACCACCCCACACAACCCCCAGGACTCCTTTTTTGTCTTGCTGAACTGAACTAACATGACTATCCCTCTGGAACTCGTAAATTATTCTTGGGTATGATATTTTTAAAGATCTTCCCATCATGAAGCTTGTAAGTTGATCATCTTCCACTTAACATAAATGAGCTAATGCTAAACTACACAGTTAAAATGAACATTTTAAAAAATTTTAAAAAGTGTGAGCATTAATTGATAGATAAAAAGTGGTAACATTCATGATGGCTCAAAAATAACAAATACCACATTTAAAATTTTGGCAGTCAAATCTTACAAATATTTCATATAGGCTTGGGTTTATGTGCACTAGACATTTAATACAAATACGTATAATAAATAAAAATAAGTAAAAAAAAAAATTCCTAGTGTGTAGCTATAAATAAAAAACACCAAATTTCAGTGAAATTCTCTGAAGTACTCAAGTTTATAAGCCTCTTGCCCCCTCAAAAATATTAAATCGTAAGTACAGAAGAAGCTAAAAAATTACTTACCAAAAAAAAAAAAGATACAGCACAGACATCACACACAGCTGTAATGATTGTCTAAGAGGGCAGCACTGTATTTATATGTAACAGTCTATATGGACCTCCCTGGTAAACTGATCTAACTAAAGCCAAACTAAAAATTGTCAGAAAGTCAAAGGAAAAGGCAAAAGAACAGGTAAAAAAAAGAAAAGGAAAAGGCAATATTTCACACAATTAAAAAATGGTGGAATAAATGGCCACACTGAGGAATTAAAAGCTGAGCCCAAGGGAAAAGTTCCTACTGTTGTTTGTTTCTACTTTTTTAGCATGTCAGTGTGAAGGTGATGGGCAGATAATGGTGAAATCTGCAATTCAGACGAAGCACAGATCCTAATGATAGTTTGCCTTGATGAGCCAAGAGTGAAAAGTGCTTAAGCTTCCAGCCCTACTAGCTCTGCTAGATGGGAACAATTTCTATATTTTTCTATATTTCATTTCTGTCCACCAAATTGAGGATGGGGGACCCCTTATTGCTTGGGGCCCTAGGCGGCTGCCTGCTTCACCTACCCCAAAAGCCGCCACTGCTTTTTGCCAGCCCTGCACAGCCCATGTGGCCAGGCTGAGCAGGGAGGGAGGTCTAACTCTAGCTCTCCCAGATTCTCATGGCACACTTTGGGTGTTGCCACGGCACACCAGTGTGCGTGGCACATTGGTTGGAAACCACTGATCTAGTCCAATCTCCTGCAAAAAGCAGCACCGCTCCCACAAAATCATCACAGCCAGCATTTTGTCTAACCAGGCCTTAAATGTTTCCAAAGATGGAGATTTCACCACCTCCCTAGGTAACCCATTCCAATGCTTCACCACCCTCCTAGTGAGAAATTTCTTCCTAATATCCAACCTCAAGCTCCCCAGCTGCAACTTGAAACCAACCTTGTTCTGTCCTCTGTTACTACTCCTTGTTCTGTCCTCTGTTACTACTGAGAACAGTCTAGCTCCCTCCTCTTTGGAGCACCTCTTCATGTAGTTAAAAGTTGCTATCAAATCCCCCCTCCATCTTCTCTTCTGAAGATTAAATAAGCCTAGTTCCTTCAGTCTTTCCTTGTAAGACAAGTGCCCCCTCCTCCTAATCATCTTCGTTGCCTTCCACTGGACTACCTCTAATTTGTCAACATCCTTTCTGCGATGCAGAGTCCAAAACTGGCCCCAGTTATCCAGATATGGCCTCACCAGCTCCGAATAAAAGGGAATAATCACATCCTTCCATCTGTGGCAACACTCCTACTGATTGCAGCCCAGTATGCTGTTGTACTTTTTGGCAACAACAGTACGTTGTTGACTCGTATCCAGCTTCCCATCCACCATCACCCCCAGGTCTTTTTCTACAGAGCTGCTACTTAGCTGATTGATCCCTAGCCTGTACTAGTATATGGGATTTTTCCATCCTCAGTTCAGGACTTTGGACTTATCCTTGTTGAACCTCATGAGATTTCCTTTGGTCCAATGCTCCAATTTGTCTTAGTCTCCCTGAATCCTATCTCTGCCCTCCAATGTGTCTACCATTCCCTCCCAACCTGGTGTAGTCTGCAAATTTACCAGGCCTGCAATCTGTCCCATCATCAATCAATCATTCAACCAACCATTAGTCAAGATGTTGAACAGAACCAGCCCAAGGACCGACCCCTGGGGCACTCCATTCATTACTGATTGCCAACAAGACAATGAGCCTTTGATCCCTATGCACTGAGCCTAATAATCTAGTTAGCTTTCTATCCACCTTATGGCCCATTCATCCAAATCATACTTTCTTATTTTGTTGACAAGAATGCTATGGGAAATTGTATCAAAAGCTTTGCAAATTGAGGTACATCACATTGACGGCTATTCTCGCCTTCATATATCCAGTCATCTCATCATAGAGGGCAATCAGGTTGATCAGGCACAATTTGCCCTTGGTGAATCCATGCTGACTGTTTCTGAACACTTTGTTTTCCTCCAAGTGTTTCAGAATGATTCTTTCAGGGGTGTCACTGTGCGGGGGCCAGCAGGGCATGGGCCTTGGCTCTCTAGCTGGCAGTGCAGCCGAAAGGGGCCCCATCTGGCTCCAGGCCACTTCCAGCAATCTTTCCAAGCTTTTACTTTTTGTAAGCTTCCCTTTTGTGTTTCAGCTCACTGGAAAGTTCTCTGCTGACTTATGCTAGGCACCTTCCATATTTGCTGTTCTTCTTGCACATCAGAATGGTATCTTCCTTTTGCCCTTTGTAGGGTTTCTTTAAAATACAGCCAGCTCTCTTGGATCCCAAGGGATCCTGCCCATCAGTTCCCTGAGGGAGCCGAAATCCGCTTTTCTGAAGTCCAGGGACTGTTCTGCTTCTTTCCTTTCTTCCTTTGATCAGGATCCTGAACTCTACCATGTCATGGTCACTGGTGCCCAGGTTGCCATTCACGTCTACTTCCCTGATAAATTTTTCTCTGTATCTGAGCAGCAGGTTAAAAGGTACAAGGCCCCTAGCTGATTCCTCCAGCATTTGTACTGGGAAGATGTCCTCAATACTCTACAAAAACTTCCTGGATTGTCTGTGCACTGCTGAACTGTCCTCCCAGCAGATGTACTGTAATTGAAGTCCCCCATGAGAACCAGGGACCATAATCTGGAAAATTCTGATAGTTGTTCATAGAATGCCTCATCCACCTCCTCCATCTGGTCTGGTGGTCTATAGCAGCTGAGGATTCCCTGGCCAGGGTGCTGAGGGGGCAGCCCTTCGGAACACTTTGTTCCGAAACAACATGTCCGCACAGGGCTGTTTCGAAACCACTGGTTTTGAAACAACCCTGTTTCGAAACGAAACGGGGCTTAAGCCGTTTTGAAACAACAGCGGCCATTTCGAAACAAGCTGTTTGCTTGTTTTGAAATGGCCGTGCGTCGTGTGGCCATGGCATGTTATAACATGTTATAACATGTTATTTCAAAACAGCTTGTTTTGAAATGTCTTGTTTCGAAACACGCCTGCCCTGTGTGAACATAGCTGTAGTTATCCAGCAGGTCTGACTAAGTTTAGCACCTGTATTTCTTCCCATCAGGAGCTTGTGACTAGCAGAAAATATAAAATGACAAACTAGGTTCTTAAACAGAAGTGTTGTTTAATCTTATTAACGAAGGATAACATAGCAGTTATGTTTAATTTACCTGAGCCTTAAGCTCTGGGAAGGGAACCTAGCAAGGCCTAACTTCTTCAGACCCACCAAGAGTATGTGTATGAGAACCGCTTCTCAGGGGCAACACACTGAAAGTCACTTTTATGCTCCCAGAAGGGCATTTGTCTGTTTTCCAGGTTTTTTAATTCACCTGTGTTTACAAACTGAGACTTTTCTCCCTTGAGAAGCTAGTCCAGCAAGCTCAGCAGGGGGTCAGTGGTAAGTCAAAATGTAGTTCTATTGCATTTCTTCTTAAGTGTTGATAGACGTCTCTGTGAATCAACTGTACACTTTCGGCCTATGTGCAATCAGCCTCTTTTTTTAAATTAAGTTCAGGTATTAATCTGGGAAACTTCCTTACAACAAGCAGTCAAATAAGCATACTATTAATAAAGTAACCCCAAATCTGTCACATAAATAATAATAGAAAATGCCAACTATGGGTAGAAATGTGTATTGGTTTGTAGATATTTTATCTGTCTCTGCATAGAACAATCCATTTTAAGAATCTATCTTTAAAATAATGGGATAATAATGTTCTCTGGTATATATTAATTTTAACTTTTTTATTTGTAATATGAATCATGATATGGTATCACCTGGAACTAAAATTGCAGACCCAATTTTGTTCCATATTTAAGAAACATATAAAGAGAAAATCCGTACTTGATCTAAAGAGTTCACAATCAAAGACAAAGAACAGGAATGGAAACAGAGGCACAGAGACTTCCCCAAGGTCACACATTAGGTCAGTGGTAGAATTCAGGTCTAGTCCCAAAGGGGAAGCCATGTTAGTCTAGTCCTGGAGGTGGGGAAAGGGGGCAAGGAGTCCTGTGGCACTTAAAGACTTATAGATTTATTTTTCTCATGAGTTTTCATGGGAGAAAAAATCCCACTTCATCAGATGCTTTGAAAAGGGGTAACTTACAGAATGAAATGAAAATAAATGCAAGGGAGTGTAAATCATAGGATCAAGTCATACAGTAACAGCAAATCAAAGCAGTTTGAACCTTAACAACTGCTCTGATTTGCTGTTACTGTATGACCTGATCCCATGTTTTACACTCCCTTGCATTTATTTTCATTCCATTCTGTAAGTTCCTTCATCTTCAAAGCATCTGACACAGTGAGATTTCCTCCCACAAAAGCTCATGTGAAAAAGAATTCAGGTCCGACATCCAAATCTATGATCTTATAAACTGGACCATGCTGCATCTCCATAAATTAAGCTGGTATAGGATTGGATTTAAAGGTGTATTTAGAATATTTTTGCATACACCCTGTGCTAACTAATATGCCGTAAAAGTCAAGTGTTGAAAAGGCAGTGTATACTTCAACTCATTCTAGACTTTAACTTGACAAGCATAGTGCATGTTAAAGTGTACACTCTTTTGTCTACACTAGATTTTTAAAACACACATACTAGCTAGCAAAATCTCATAATATACCCTTAAATCCATGTCTAGACAAAGCCTTAAGAGCTTTGATGCTGAATTGCCACTGATATATTCATTTCTTTATTTGACATTGCACTTAAATTCCAAATGTAATAGCTTTAAGTTGACTTATTGGTAATAAAAATATTACTTTGGTGAAGCTGTTTTTGAGGGAGGCAGCAAATGATCTAGAAGGGTTTTTGCAACACAAAAGAATTGAAAAGTAGGTCAGTGGTCCTAACTGTAACCAGAGCAGTGGATGAAGATGGAGAGAGTTTGTTTGGCTACTGATGGCCCAGGAGACTCTGGTGACTGTTATTTACTCTGCCTCAAATCTTTCTGAAGGCTAGAGTAAAGTCAATTCTGCTGATTTACAGCTGATTAAATCTTCTCAAGTTATTCTGTTTAAATTATTCAACATCTAGCTATACAATATTAGAATATTTATTTCAGGATATACATTTTCACATAGTGTATTGTAGGTACAAAACTCTGAATTTCATGATTAAAAAGTTATTTGCTACACTGTTTCACTTTATTTTTAGCATGATATATCAGACATCAGGGATTGGTTGTTATAATAATATGGACTCCAGGGGCCTTGGGGTTTGTCAAAGACTCTGATATTGGCAGAGATCTTTTATAGATTGTAAAAATAAGGTCAGGGTGTTCTTTTGAATTGAAATTCACTCTTTAAAGGACAATGGAGTGATGTGGTTTACATTTGCTTAAAGAGACAAAAATTACCGTTGGCAAATTTCAAACATCAGTTATGATTGATAATCATGTTTGATTATTGTAGTGCCTAAGAACTAACTGAGCATGGGGCACCATTGTTCTGGGCCCTGTATGAACACCAATCAATGGGCAGCTTCTGCCCTGAAAAACTTCCAGTCTAACCAGATAAGACAGACACAGAGTGAGGGAAAAGAATATATCATGCTAACAGAGTGAAAAAAGATGTAAGGAGTAAATCAATAAGGAGAGACCAATTGTTATATTTGAAAACAAGAAGATGAATAATAAACTAGAAAACTATGGGCTGTGAATACAATTAAGAAAAAGAGATAGTTACTAGTGGTGAACTCATAATGAAGGAGGCGGAAACTAGAGACAGTGCCCATCTGCTGGAGCCATGTAGCCTGAGGGAGAAATGGGATTGAACTTGTCCCACACTGGAGAGCAAATCAAATCCTGGTGCATTTTCATCAGCTGTCAGATGCAGACAGATATTTCTGCAGGACCAGGCAGGAAATTAGGCTATTAAATTACAGCTTTTTCTCAGAGCCCTTGTCATTCTCTTCTCCTTTCCTACAGATGTTCTATCAAAGCAAGTCATTGTAACCATTTATCTTTCCAAACTTAAAATACCTTCTCTCGAACTAATTTTTCCCCTCACTACTTGAGTCTTTGTACTCTGTGTCTTGCTTCCCTGATCTTGTATGGATCTAAGATTAATTTGCACTAGCTAGGAGTTCAACAACAAAATCAATCTCAATTGGGTCAGGTGAGGTCACTGCCAGCTCAGTAGTGTGAGGAGAGAAATAGATTATTATCATTCTGGGAACACACTACTGTGCTTCGGTATAGGGAAAAAAAGAAAGAAATGTCCATAAAAGAGATTTATAATTACTTCCAAGTCACTGGAAACAAGGCCTTTTTGGTTACTTTCTTCAATATGGGTATTGCCAGCCATACACAAATAAACTGTGTTACAACCAGATTTTATATTCCATGAGAAGGATGGAATAGAATTTATCTGACTAGTAGCATTTCACTAGTAAAAATGTGGTACTGTCAGAATTATATAACAATACCTCCATAGATCTTTTTATACCCCTAGCACATAGCAGGTGTAAATTAAACAGCATTTTCTTTGTTAGGTATTCCGTGCATCATATCACACAAGGATGGTTATTGTAAGAATTCTACTTACACCTTTAAAAAGAGACTTCAGATTAAAAATATCTGAAGCTCCAATGTTTTTAATCTTGAAGTTTAATTTATAAGGAAAGAAATACCAAACTCTCTACAGGATTAAATCTTTCGTATGTACTTTCTGTTGTGGCCTTTACAGAAAAGGGAGGTAAATAAGAGTTTATTTTGATATATATTGATTAAATTTTAATAATTTAATTGATGAAATGGAAATTCTAACTAATAGGAAATGGTCATTGCATCTGTAGATATGGGTGCACATATGTGCACATATTTTCTCAGCTGGTGTAAATCCACATGGTCCTTTGATTTCAATCTATATCAGCTGAGGATGTGGCCCACAGAGTGTAAGAAAGAGGAAAGATTGCTCAGTTAAAGCTGTTGGACCATATCCTTGCTTATGCTTTATGCATCTCTAATTTTCATATAATTTAGGATAAGAATGCTATTAATTTATGATGCTCATTGTTTAAATAGAAATGCATCTTCTGCCATCCATGAAATAGTGTACTTTGAGGTGAGGGGTTGCAAATATCTTAAAGTAGATAGCAAACAAGGAAAATGAACAAATTAGGCATATATTTTCTTTAAATTAAAACAGATAAATCAGGAGGGGACCACATAGGACCAAATCCATCACTGGTGTAATTTTTGCCTTCACTGTAGGGGTGAATTTTATGTTATTAATTAGTACTTAATTTAATCAGCTTCATTATGGGCACAGAGATTTACATTTTCTGGGTCAAATTCTTCCCTAGTGAACATCCACTGATGTCTGTGAAGTTAAAGCAGTGATGAATTTGACCCACTGAACTCAGACTTCCCCCATCACATAATCCTGACTGCATGACTGAAACATGCAACAGTACATAATCCAGTCTTTCCTTATAGGAAGACATATTGAGTTGAATCCACAATATATGTTTAAAAATCTAAATGACCATCATAAGAATATTTTTGCCCTTTTGCATCTTAGTTTATGCAAGCTTGTTTTCAGGAGCTTGTTTCAATATCTACTTGAACATCAACCACAGCCCATATAATGCAGTTTATGAAGAGACAGATACTTTGAAACTCCTAATCCCATAATATCTTTAGTCAAATCTTATTTTGCTGCATAGTAGTAAATAAATTCTCTCTGTCTCGTTGTGGATGGATATTTTTAATAAGAGTAAAATTCAATTTTTTAATGGCAATAGGCATGATTTTCAATGATTGAATTAATTTTCAACATGCTGGAGTGTTTATAAAAACAGCTTTCATTACTAATATCACTGACTACTAATTAGACTATCATAGCACACATAACACTGAAAATATATTTTCTAAATGCTTTGGTGGATAACAGTAATGCATCTAATGCTTTGCATTTATATAGCTCTTTAATTTTCATAATGCTATATAAACATTCATGAATAAGCTGCATGGCATCCCTGTGAGATAATGGTAATACTATGTACATGTGCATGTATGTGTATCATGAAATAAATTTGTTACTCTTTAAAAGTGCCACTAAACTCCTTGTTTGTTTTGTGGTATAGTATTAGTCTCTCTGTTTTACAAATGACAAAATACACATGGAGACATGAATATGATGGAGACACGAATATCATGGAGACACACAGCTTCAAAGAGAAACCACAGAGATGGAATTCATATGCAAATTTGACACAATTTCCTTGGGGTTAAATTTTAGATATCTCTTGGCTTCTCTCCTTCTAATATGTTGTTCCACACTGTTTAAATCTAAACAACTGCTTTGATTTGCTGAAATAGTCTGACCTGATTATATGACTTACACTTCCCTGCATTTATCTTCCTGTTATTCTGTAAGTACTCCATCTACAAGCATCTGACATAGTGGGATTTTCTCCCATGAAAGCTCATGCAATAAATAAATGTGTTAGTCTTTAGCAGTGCCACAGCACTCCTTGTCTGTGTTACACTGAATTAGAATCACATCTGGATTAGCACAGAGTTCTCCAATCTTGCTACTGTTTATATGCCACCTGATCCAAGGCCAACTCAATACCAAAAAAAAAATTTCTTATTGATATCAATGGTTTTTGGATTAGACCCATGAAGGTCCAATTTGGTTTCCATTAATTTCAATGATATCGGATCAAATCTATAAGCAGAAAAGCCATTCTGCAAGCTTCTGGGATTTAAATTAATGCTTGTATGTTTCTTTGGTTTTTTGTTTGTGGGGTTTTATTGTTACAGAGAAGAGGCTTTTATCACTGAAAGCTGCACCTTAGTCTTAGGCCTGGGCACATCTTAGTCCTCACAAGCTAATTAGATTGGAGTCTGATCAATAGTTAGATGGGCAATCTCAAAGGAAATCTCTGAATTGTACAGGAAGTGATTTTGATGACAAATTTTGTTTCAGTGATTACTGAACCAGTGCACCTCCTTGGTAGCAGAGAACTCTGTGTTGGTGTTACTGGGCCTGATTCTGATCTTGCACTGATTTTACAGTAAAATAATACTAATTTAGCTATTCCTGTTTTCACCACTATTTGTCACGTCAGCCCAGCCCAGCTCCAGTGTCTTTCAGATGAAGCATGAAATTGTAGTCCTGATTATTTTGTAGGCAAATAAATGTTTTGATGAATAGGAGTGTTTCTTTATGTCTGGGCTAAAATCAGATTAAATGAATTCTATTCTGCATGCCTAATTCCTACCATTGTTTCACCTGGATACAGTATTCTTCATTTCCTGTATTGTATTGATATTGTGTATAACACTTTGCAGGATCTTCGATACCTGGAAGGAAAATCCCTTAGTGATGGGTGAAGTGATTCCAGAATACAATGTTTACAAAGTCCTTTGGAATGAATATAATTGTAGGAATAAAAAACAACAGCGGTAGCAGTAACGTATATAGGTATTTCAAGATGAAAGAACTTGTCGTGTAATCCTGACTAGAGCAAATCTCTATTAAGGACAAATCATCACCATGAAATAAATTATATCCACGCACAGGATGAAATCCTGGTTCCACTGACAGCCATGGCAACATTCCTATTGACTTCAGCGGAACCAAGATTTCACCCCTATCTTTTACAATGTAGAGCTCAATTAGTGAATGCTGCAAACGACACTGCAAGGTGCTGTGTACACAGTTAGGTTGTCTTAAGGCAGCTTATGTCATGTAATTATGTTTACCCTACAGCATTCCTCCCCCCATGTAAGTGCATTACTACACCACTATACTAATTCCACTTTCATGAGAGGAATAAGGCTTATGTTAGTGAAGTTAAGATGACACAGTGTTTGTGCAGACATTGAATCCCTTACACTGGCATTAGGTCTCTCGGCAGGTCACGCAGGAGCTGTGAAATTGATAAGACAACAGGGTAGCACAGGGCAGCTACAGCCCAACTGCCCCTGCTTCTCTGGAAAGCTGGGTGGCTGGACCCCCGTCCCAGCTGGGATCCTACATGAAAAACCCCAGCAGCTTCAGATGCACCATGTCTAGCTGAAAGCTGGAGCAAGTAGCGAAGGTGCCCTCACACTCCCTCTCACCATGCCTGCTCCTGCCAAGAGTGGGACAGCCTTATCAATTTCACAGCATGGGGATCTGTGAAATTTACAACACTGACCCAGCAAGTGAGGGAGGCTGAGAAGTTGGGCAGCTTCCCCTCAGCTCCTGAGAATATGGCAGCCCCTTAGGAACCTGTGAGCCTTTGGAGCAGCTAGGCTCCCAGCAGGGAGCTGTTCATGAAGTGAGAGCGACAGAGCTCTCAGCTCTCCAGGCTGCCCCTTTTAGGTCAGTGAAGGTGTTCGTTGTGAAGACGTGAATTGCTGACCCAAGGAGAGATTGTCTGGACATGAGCCAGCTGGCCCTGCCAGCTGACTTGGACTTACAGGGCTCAGGCTGTTCGGGCTATTTTATTGCTGTGTAGAATTCTGGGCTTGGGTGAAGCCCAAGATGTGGGGTGGGTCCCAGAGCCTGGGCTCTAGCCCAGGCATGGTCGTATACATATTAGTGAAACAGCCCTGAAGCCCAAACTCCATGAGGCCATCAGCTGGTATGGGGCAGCTGTGGGCTTTTCTTTGTTGTGTAGAGAAACCCTTAGAAGCCAATGGGACTTTTGTCACTGAGTTCACTGGGCATACGATCAGACTCAATATGATCTGCCATATAGGTGAAAGTATTCCACTTGATACACAAAGCTGGATGAAACTATTTTAGAAAGAAGTATGCTTACAGAGAAACAAAATCCAGGTGGCTTCTTGATAATGCTCCTAATCATACAGGTTAGGCTTGGTCAGTCAGCAAATCAAACTTCTCTGGCTTATCACAACCAACCAAACCAACCTGCAAACCAAAAAACTAACTAGGCATTTAACACAAAGTGTTCACTGTTATCTTGATGATACAAAATTTTCATTTTATGATATTTTGTAAATATTTTGAACAAATATTACTGTTTAGTGACAATCCAATGAATCTGAAAACAATTGAATTTGAATACAAAAATATTTTTCTGTGACATTTTTTTTAAAAAAAAATCACTGCCATTGAATGCATTGTTTGAAAAATATATTATAAACACTGGCCTTAGGTTACACTATATTCACAGAGATCAGTGAATATATAGGTTTGTACAGTGCCTGTCACCAACATCAGCGATAGCCACTGTACAAACACAGAATGGATTCTGTCTCTGCTCCCAAAGAGCTTACAGTCTAAGATGGTTCCAGACAGAGAGGGGAGTATAAGAAAGCATGAAGTGATATTGGTTATCATGACAGGCAATGGCATCAGGACAGCAGCAGGCTTGTCAAAATATATTTGTAGATTTCACAATAAGAAAAATCAGATAGCTTTGGGAGAGCTGCTCCCAAACGTAAGAAGCAGCCTAGAAGAAGGTGCCCATTGGAGGTGAGAGAGGACATCTCAATATTGAATGGAAGATGATAAATAGGGTGGGAAAAAGCCATGAAGGTCCTTAAGAGAGAAGACATAGTGCTGTCTTACCCCTCCCCCATATGGGAGCCTGATTTCATTTACAGCAGATGAAATCAAGAGTAGCCCCATTATTTCATTGTTGTAGATCAAATCAGAAACAAGCTTTATATCTCTGCCTTGTCCACACCTCTCGGGACATTCAGTTCTCTCCATACCCACATTCGCTTCACTCAGTCTGCTTCCTCATGCTCCTTGATCTTCAAATGGCTGTTCTCAAACCAACTAACTTGTTGCTTCTGCTTCCCAGAAAGCAAAGCATAACTTTCTTTCTCATCAAGGTCCCCAGAAATTATTGTCCCCATACTAACCATCTATTCAGTTCACTCCAGTTTTTCTAAATAGGAGCAAACATATCAGAGACAGAAAAAAAGACTAAATAATGCAAAATAAGTGTTCACAGATTGACTAAAATATTATTGAAAGTGCAGCAAGTAGGTTATAAGCTTAATTACAGTGAACAGCAGTTAAGGAAAATGGAAGCTTTACATCTTAAAAAGTCATGTTTTTCTTTTATTATCCCAGTAAATCACATTATGTCCCTGACTCCATTTCTGAACCCTTATGTATTCTTCTTATGAGTGTTCTCATAGTTTGGTGGGGGAGGGGGTTAGGAGTCCTTTACAGAGGCCTTTCATCCCCACCTGTCACATGTACACAGCTGAACACTGTGTCTCGGTATCAGCCTTATGAACAATGGACCAGACTTTTGTCCTGTGCCAAAATATACTCAGCTCAGAATAGTGAAATGCCAGCAATAGGTCTTAGATTTTCCAGATGAATGGTGAAGGACCATACACCAACTGCTAATTGCCATAGGTGAACACTCGTCTTTTTTCCTTTCCATTAGACTCTTTCCTTCAACCCAACATGTTCTGGATTCTGGAGAGAAGAGATTAATATAGAAGCCATTTCTGCCAGGTTTAACATGTGTTGAGAATTTCCTTTACTGGGAGACTTTTCAGTTGGCTAGATGTAGTCTTTTATTGCTTAGGCAGCAATAATGAGATGAACTGGGGGTGGTATATGTTCATAAAAATCTGGCCCACTGGGTTCTGTTAAAACCCAAACTACAACCATATTATTGGTGGGGGATGTAGTTCTTCCTGCCAGCTGTGATACTGTTGCTGTGTTTTATACATCACCCCACTTCAGTATTTTTACTCCCACATAGACTCTGTTCATGAGTACTTGTTTTGCTTAATGTGAATAGCCTACTTGTACCACTCTGAAAGGTCAACTGCAATATGCTTGTCTCCTGATAACCAAGGCTGGACCTTAGCTTCTAATCAGTTCTGCTGAGGTCCATTGGGCCCCAAATGTTTGGTCAGAGCAAAAGAGAACAAAGCAGGGTGAAAACTTCTCTAGTAATACCTGGCATGATTTATTGAATTGAAGACCTTAAGGTGATTAAAAAATAATAAAATGGTAATTATGTGGTTTTAATGGGGAGATAAAAGCAAGATTCAGTACATTGATGTAAAATTAGAAATCTTAGTAGTTTACAGTCTAAGGACTTCAACACTTTGATTGGTAAAGGACTTATGAGAGCAAGAGATTTTTCAAGATCTTTCATGGTGTTGATATATGAGTCAGACATCTAAAATGCCATCTTCATTATCAGATATCTAAAATGTTATCAGACATCTAAAATGCCATCTTCATTTTAAAGCAGAGATGCTAATCAAACTACAACATCTTCACTCAAAAGCAGAGATGTTGATCAATAAACTACACCCTGTCTTCATCCCAAAACAGAAAATCTAATAGGTAAACATTCTCCACAGACAACTGGGATTTTGCTGCACAACTTGCAGAAATAATCCTTATATGAAATTAGTGAGATGAGTGGGTCATATAGCAATGATCCCTTACTTTGGCCTCTCCAGTTTTCTGATGCACCTGCTGCAGATAATTCTTTGATATATATTGATAACTGACGAGCTCACCATTGTCAAGGTAATTTTTTTTCTTATTTAAAAGTTATCATGTCTGGTCACAAAATAGAAATATGGTTTCTCTTTCTTTAGAGGTAATTACTATGGTAGTACCTCTCTATTAATCAGCTTATACTTTTCAAATTTATTTTGCCACTAAGTGTGAAACTTTACCAACAAGAACTGTATTCTCTCCCTTTGACTGTGATGTCTTCAAGGCTTACTCAACCAGCTGGTTTCCATTGAGGCTATTCTAAGTTCTTATCATCACTGCTTTTGCAGAGCTCTGTCTCAGATCTGATAACTACCATCTGAGTTGACCCCACATCATCTGTTTCTTATCACGTTGATGAACTCTGCATGACCTGCAGACTCTTACCATTACACCATACCCTACATCTCCATCTCACTATAACTTCCATCATCTTAAATTCTTATTCATGTCCTGCCTATGTTCAATCTTCATAATTTTCATTGCAGCTGGCTGAAGCTAAGAAACTCAGTACATCACAGGGCAATGTGCTGTCAAAGGCAGCCCCAGGGATCAAGTTATAATGTGGCTAAACATATTGAGAAGTAGAGCCTTTGAGTTCTAGACAGGAAGAAGGGGAAGAACCTCGAAATTGTTTAATTGAGGCTTTTATGGTTGGTTTAGGTTGAAGCATTCTGTTGTTATTTGGCCCCAGTTTAGTTGATTTTTGAGATAGGATTGGTTTAATTTTAATTTCCTATACTAACAATTAGGCATTGGATCCTTTTATGTTGTACACAGACGATGGTTTGTTATATTTATATAAAATTGTATAAAAATGTGGTTAAGATACATGCATATTTAATGTATCTTTTTGGGAGGAGTGAGTGGAGTTGTAACGAAAGGTTGGTTGCTTTTTTTTTTTTCTGGAACTATGAAGAAATGAATTATAAATATATATATTTACCCATCTGGGATGATTTAAACTGGCTATTTTTAGAATTTTGTTTTCTTATACTGGGTTCAACCCAAGAGAAGAACAAACAAAATAAACAAGGCCATTAGATTGTATAGTCAGTTTCTAATAACTTTTGCTTTCATAGGCCAAGCTTTTGTAAAAACTTTTATTTACTGAAGTCAGATTTGAGTCAGATTTGACCTGTCAGTGCCTCTTGAACTTTAGTGGGTCAGGATTCCCAAATCTCACTACGGAGCTAGCTTAAACCAGTTTGAGTCTAAAACAGGGTTTGTGTTTGGTTTGAGGCAAAATCCTGAGATTCATGAGGGTTTGTGGACTTTTCCAGTTGCGTTTTCATTGCCTGTCAAAAATGTGTGTCTTCTCTTTTGCTTTTGCTGGCTGCCATTTGGTTGTATCCAACAAACACTCTCCCCATACCCTAACTTCATGAAAAATGTGAGGGTCAGGATCATTTCAAGCTAAAAGAATGGGCCTAATTCAGAAATATATAGTTTGATGGAGAATTAAAGCCTCAAAGAACCATCTCTCCTTTCCAATTCTCTAACACATCAGAGATGGAGGGAAAAAAATCCTCTGATCCAAAATGGCCAAAAAACTCACTGCAGCTCTCCCTGCTCCCTCAGGAACTAATGAGACTCTTCTACATAGAGGGAGGTGGAGGGAGGTATATCCCTCTACTTCCGTGACTTATGGGAATGAGTGAGATTTGGAGGCTGTGCCCTAAAGTTTGGGCAGGGTGCTACAGAAGCTCTACTTGGAACTGTACCCATAATAATTAAGAACATCAAAATCTTCTTCAGCACATTCCATCAGCAGCCAATCTTTTGTAAACATTCTGGGTATGTCTACCCTGCATCGGGGAGCAAGTCTCCCAGCATGGAGTCACAGACGTGCACTGGAGCTTCAGAGCCCGAGTTCCATCCTGAGCAACATCAAAGCACTGTCCACACAGCTATTTTTAGTTTACTTAGCACGGGTCCTGCTACTACAAGGCTGTGGACCTAAGTCAGGAGACTTGCTCCATGATGCCGTGTAGGCATATCTTGAATGATGGCTGAAGAGCACATGGTACTACAATGGGGCAGGCATGCTTTTCTGCTTCTCCTCTTCTCTCCTGCATGGGGCTGCTGCCATACTCACCAATAAACTAGGAATTGGGAGTATTTGGCATGCTGGATCGCCACATGTCCATCTCCTGGTGGTTCTGGGGTGTACCATTTAGTAAGCACTTAGGAATCAGTGTCAGGCTCAACACTTGCATTAAAAGCCTGGCAAATAGCTTATGTATCTAATGCATGCTACACATGCTCTGAGGCTTAATATATGCCTTAGTGGAATCACTCCCTGTGACATTTTGAGAATCAATCCCGATTTCTCTCACTATCTGCCTGCAATTCTGGGTGCCTTAATGCTATGGCTCGAAGCCCTGGCACTGGTAGACAGCCTGAAAGTATAAGGGTCTCAGCCTGGCTTCCACCAGCCTAGTTTACCCCTTGCAGGGTGACCCAATAACCTTTCTGGTCCCAAGAATCCCTCAATCCATTTATCCTGTGTTTTCGACTGCGAGACACTCAGACTTTTGCTCTCTGGTTCATCAGCACCAAAGATGTGAAAACAGCCCCTCATTATCGGTTCACTTTGGCGGGTACACTATGCACAGTTTGTGCATGAGGGATCTGTTGGAAATAAAAGTAAATAAAAGGTTTAATTAACAGAAAAATCTCAGATTCAAAGATGAAATAGCAAGGGAAGCAGACACATACAAGTTACACAGAAAATACACATAAAGATGCATTCTTAGCCTTTCTACTTCTATATTAGATAAATTCCCTTTTCTAATACACATTACCTATAGCCTTTGAACAGTTTATCAGTGAGACTGAAGCCCTAAGGGCCTCCATTTACCAACAGCTTTTTTTCTCTTCTTTTTCTCCTGGCATCATGACTCACAGTCATGATTATTTAAGGCGGAGAAATTCTAGATGGGATGACTTTTTTTTTTCTTTCGTTGCTCCCTTCCTTTAACTCTGACTGATCATTTGTCTTTTCCTAGATTGTACAATGGTAAGGAGCTAGCATTGTCTGGCTGGGGAGGCAGCTCCTCCCAGCCTGGCTGACTGCCACCCTGTTGTGAGGTGGAAACTAAGTTTTATTAATCCAGTTCTCTACCTACAGAAATTCATAACCATAGCTTTGTAGATCTATTCCATAATTATTAAGTTTGGGACATTACAAGCTTTCAGAAAAGATCCTACTTGATTTCTTTTATGCACCGTAAAATTGTCTACAATACGTTGATTTAAATGATTATTTGTTGGAATTTGAATTCCCAGTTCTTTCCTTGAGGTGTTTGGACCCTGATTGTTGCACTCCTGTACTATAATCATCATTTATTTTAAGGGGCTCTTGTTTCTGCTTTCCCTAACCTTTGTGCCACTTGAGGCCTAAACTGTAGGAAAGATCCTGAGCTCTGTTACATCAATGTAAAATTTGGAGTAAAACAAGAGTGAGTGAGGAGAATTTAGTTCACAACACCCAATCTGTTAAGACTTTGGCTTTAAAATGGAATGGTTAGCAAACAGTAAAATATGCCTTTGAAAGATCCGTTTCTTTTCTGTGGTGCAACCTCTTGATTTGTATGTGGCTTGGGTCACATCTTTAGAGCTCCAAGGACAGACAATTGTCAGAATCTCTACTCTGGTCAGGATTTATTAACAGTAATGTAGCATTCTCTCTTCCCTCCCCTTTAAACATTCAAGTTCTACTGTAGCCAAGTTTGGCTGTGTATATGAAATCTCTATTTTCATAAACAGGAAACCTTTCTGTTAGAGCTTTAATCTGCAAGGAAATGACTCCATGTAAAAGAGTTCAGCTGAAGGCCAATAATCCAATATATGTGTCTTGGGGGAGGGAGAGAGGTGGATAGGGAGAGTGGAATCCTATCTTTCACTGCAAGAAAAATAAAAATAGCAGTGAATGTTATCATTTTCAAATTGTTACTAGCACTAAGAAGACGTGTTTCAAATAACAAGTGAATACATGCATACACTGGTGCAAGATAAAGACCCAAGATAGGAATTTGATTAAGCATTATTATCAGCCACCATACAGAGAATGGCAGGCTGCCAAGAGAGCATTCAGTTTTCTGTCCATCTGCCTGCTGGCTGCTTATGTAGGTTGTCATAAAGGTAACCTGTAGATAGGATTGCATTTCAGTAGACTGAACATTTTCTCCATAAGGAGTCTCCTTAAACATCACTTTCATTGTCAAAGGAAAAGTCAGGCTTGTTGCTGAAATTACAACGGTTTTTGCTGGCTTTTTAGTTATATGTTGACAATCTACGAATTTTTTATGCTTCCCTTCTTCCTTATGGCAGCTGATATTTAAAGCCTACGCAACTTTCCTCATATCTGCTCCATAAACTGTCTGTCACAAAAAAACAAAGCCCTTAATATTAGTGAGAGGAATAGGGCAATCACTTGCTCAGCATCGGCAGCAAATGAGCCATTTGCTCTTTTTATGAAAGTATTCAGGGTTCAATGGTGAGCTTTCTTGTGCACCCACTTAGAGCAGTAAGGGGACAGAAGAAGATGGATGGCTAGGAACCAGAGTTTGCTACTGCTTTTTCTATTCAGGTGGGTAAGAAATGGGCAAACAGGGCTGGGAAGTGGGTGGAGCCTTGGATCCACTTCTCCAAATGCACTGGTATGTGCACATGAGCCACTATACAGGGGAAATAATTTGTGCCAGCTCTTTTTCCTACTTCATATTTGAGTCCACTGGAGTAAGAGCAAAAAAGCAACCTGATTGTGTGAGTCACGGAGCCATTTCTTCTTTAGTTGTGGGACAGGGCACCTATGCAATATTCTGTACTTCATCAGTGCTGTAACCTCACAACCTCTGTCTATTTTTATAGTGCTAAAAAGAGCAAGACACAGCACTATCAAAGATCAGACACAGTAGGGTAAATTCATCACTGACCCCATGAAATCAATGCAGTCAGTTTGGTTCAATGTGAGCAAACACTGTGCAGTCTTCCATATATCACTGCCAATGTGCTGTAGTCTTTACCCTTGGTATCCTTGTTGTGAAGGAGCTTGTGAGCATCTTGACTAGGGGTAGCCATGTTAGTCTAGTTCAGCAAAACAAGCAAGGAGGCCTGTGACACTTTTAAAGACTAACAAATTTATTTATCACATAAGCTTTCATGGGAGAAAATCCCACTTTGTCAGATGCTTTGAATTTGTAGACTTGTTCAGCAGTGTAAATGAATATTCATAAGCTGAATTCATATTATCAGCAATCCATTAACCATGATAAATATATTAATTAAATACTGGGGTTTACAATTCACTGCTGTTTGAGCATGTAGATAGTTGTAAGGGTTCAACAGAATTTAGCAGTGTGAAGTTGCACAGAGGTTGTTTTTAGCCATGTAAAGTTTAGAAGTGATAGGATAGAAGGCTTCAGACCACTTCCTTTCGCCTGATGTTGGGTTGTTCAGTCTTCACTTAGCATATAGTGCCTCTGAGGGTAAAAAGCTCACAAGCACCAGCAACAGGAGGCAAACATGCATGAATTGATCCCCTTGCTCCAGGCCTGGGGGTCTCAGGGTGGCCCACCCTTGTGAGCCCATCCCCCACACATGATGGGGGGGTAGGGTCACAGGCTCAGGGGCCCCAGTCAGTGCTGTGGAGAGGGTTGGGGGGGCACAGCCAGCACTTCTGCAGTGGGATGACAGGGGGAAGATTGCATTGCTGCATGTGGGACTGTGGGGGGGTGCTGGCTGCACTGCTGTGGCCTGTGAGGGAGAGGCACAAGCCTGCCCTGCTGCTGGAGGCTAGGGAGGGGCAGGCCAGAGGCTGTTGTACTTCTAACCCACCCCCAGGATGGCTGGTGAGCAATCTAAGCAACAGGGTGCCATTCAGGCCAGCCTGGCTGGATTTTTGGGGACCCCCCCCTTTAGGCAGGGGACAAGGGTTGCAATCCCTAAAGCCCCTGCCTTAATCTGACCCTGCCTTGATCAGATCCAGTTCAGTGTGAGAGAGGTTGCATTTTGCTCATCTCTAGCTGATTACTGTTGATTATACATCTTATGGTCGCTTGCTTTTCTGTTATCTTTCCTTTCTCTTTGCATCGCTTGCCTCAGATTTCCCCAAGGAACAAGATGGAGACTTTCAGACCTGAATAATATGTCCTCATGGTGCTTGCACAAATGGTTAGATTTTGCCTGCTAAAAATACTCCAGGGCTTCTAAATCTATAACTTAATGAATGTTTTTTTCCCGCCACACTCCTCTGAAGATGTAAAGCATGAAATAAGTATTTGTCACCGCTCTTTCTTCCCCAGGGTGCATCCTAGAGTCTGATGTCCAGGTAATATTCACAGGCCAGTTCCAGTCCAAAGAGGCTCACTCCTCCGATGGTGCCCCAAACAGGCCCTTCAGGGACTGTCAATGAACAGAATATAAAGCAATTAGCACAACTAAATGGCCCCAAAATTGGGTTAAGACTTCCTTCCTTCAGAGGATACTTGCTGGGCTGTGGCTCTAAATTGAGTTTTCAAGCAATAGAAAGGAATAATGCCCTGTCAGGATGAGTAGCTTCAGTCCTTCTTTCTTTTCTTCAGGGAGGGGCCATTAGGCAGCAGTCCTCAGAGAAGCTCCTGTTTTTGGGGGGACTCACTCTCTGGGAGCTGAGGACTGAATGTCCAGTGTTTTTCCTGGTCTGTCTTCAACTAAGGTGGGATTCCACTCTTTCCAGTTCCAACATCACTCACAGGTGTGATGGGGAAGAGCCACCTGAGTCCACAGTAGTTTGTTAGGCCTGTGTTGCCCAGAGCGGGGTTTGTACATCCCACCATAGTGCTTAACATCATTATTTGCTAAAAGGTCTCTGTACTTCCAGTACCTGACAGTTGAAACCACACCCTGAGGGTGTCCTGATAGGTGATGGGAATCCATGAACTAGAAAAACAAAATGTACATATTTTTTTTAGCCTGTGTTAAATTGTTGGCATAATAAGGTGATAATACATCCTCAGAGAAGGATTTCAGCTAATCACAACCAAAGAAGGTCAAACATAAGCTCTTCACTCATACAATGCTGAAATACTCTTGGGTCACTGTGAGCTAAATGTTAGCATCTCACTACTTAGCAGTGCCCACTCACCTTGCCTGTGCAGTCATTGGTTATGCCAAATCCATACTGCATACACAAACTATCATCTACATGAGCAAAAGGAAAAAGGTGATTATAAATTCTTACTTGCATATTTGATATAGATGAAAGCCTGCTAGTGTTCAAAATGGAAGGATGACATGCACAATGCCCCAATTTATACACCCAAGATCAATTTTTTTTTTTTTTTTTTGCCTTTGGATGTCCAGTTACATCACTCTGAGCCTAGTTGAACTGGATGAAAAGCTTAAAAAAGGGATCTGCAACCTGTGGCTCCTTGGCTGCCTACTTGCGGCTCTGGACTCTAGGCCCCACATAACCACCTGGGGACCCTGCAGGCAGCCCACACCTTGGCTCTGGGTCTCCTCTACCACTGAGGAACCCTCTGGGCAGCCTAGGCGAGATTCCGGGTTACCCACCATCACCAGGAGACCCTATGAGCACCCACTCCTGGTTCCAGGTTCCTCCTCCTCCTCCTCCTGGGGATTTTGCAGCTTGGTGCCCTGGCCCAGCTCTCCCTATTCCACACCAGGCGCCTACACCTATTGCAGCTCTCAAAACACGTGGTTATTGAAAGAATTCTAAAAAATGGCTGCTCTTGTTTTTTAAGTTAAAATTATGTGTAATCCTTTTGCAGAGGCTACTCCTAAAATAAAATAAAATAAAAAAAAAAAAACCAAGGAATCGTGTGGCCGTTAAAGACTAACACATTTATTTTCCACATGAGCTTTTGTGGGAGAAACTCCCACTTCATCAGATGCTTCAAAGATGGGTGAACTTACAGAATGGAATGAAAATAAATGCAAGGGGGTGTAAAACATAGGATCAGGTCATACAGTAACAACAAAGTAGAGCAGTTGTTAGGTTCAAACCCTGGGAAGCCTGAAGTCAAATTACCTTTTGTAATGGGAAAAGAACCCATAGTCTTGATTCAATCCTGCTTTCACAGAATTTAATTTGCATATTAATTCGAGTTCAGCTGTTTCTCTTTGAAGTCTTGATGTCCCAGTCACATCTCTGACGACGATCATTAACAAATCATTTATCAAGTGATTAGAAAGATGGAAGTGCTCAGCAACTGGTTTTGTTTTTTGTTTTGTTTTGTGATTTCTGATATCAGCTCTATGTTCATTTATTCTTTTGCGCAGGCATCCTCCTGTTTGTCCAATGTATAAGGTGTTGGGGCATTTCTGGCACATGATGGCATAGATCACATTAATAGATGAGCAGGTAAATGAGCTTTTGATGGAGTAGCAGGCTTGATTAGGACTTATTATGTTATTTATTGTGCAAATATGTGGGCAAACTTGGCAGCGTGGTTTGTTGCAGCGGTGTGTGGGGCTTTAATGTTTTTGTTGTTAGATCTGTAGTTGCTGGTGAGTATCTGTTTAAGACTGGGTGGCTGTCTATTGACAAGGAGTGGTCTGTCTCCCAACTCTTGGGAGAGTGAGGGATCATTGTTTAGAACAGGCTGTAGGTCCTTAATGATCTGTTGCAGAGGTCTGACCTGAGGGTTGTACGTAGTGACTAGGGTGTTCTGTTGTTTTCTTTCTTAGGCCTCTCCTGTAGTAGATGACTTTAGTGAACCCGTCTAGCTCTGTCAGTTTGTTTTCTTACTTCTGCAGGTGGGTACTGTAGTTTCAAGAATGCTTGATAAGAGATCCTCAAGATGCCTGTCTCTGTCTGAGGGATCAGAGCAGATGTGGTTATATCTTAGGGCGTGGCTGTAGACAATGAATCGTGTGGTGTGTTTAGGATGGAAGCTCAAGGGATGTAGATAACTATACCGATCAGTAGGTTTTTGTATAGAGTGGTGTTGATGCGTCCATCCCTAATTTGTACTGTAGTGTCCAGAAAGTGGATCTCCTGTGTGGAGTGTTCCAGGCTTAATTTGATTTTGGAGTGGAAATTGTTGAAATCTCGGGGAAATTTCCAAGAGCATCCCCGCCATGAGTCCAGATGATGAAGATGTCATCAGTGTAGCATATGTAGAGGGGAGGTGCTTTGGGATGAGACTTGAGGAAATGTTGTTCTAAGTCGCCCATAAAAATGTTGGCATATTGTGGGGCCATGCAGGTGCCCATAGCAGTGCCACTGACTTGGAGGTATAAATTATCCTCAAATCTGAAGTGGTTGTGGGTGAGTACAAAGTCACAAAGTTCAGTCACAAGCTGTACTGTGGCATCATCTGGGATGGTTCTTCTAATAGCTTGTAATCCATCCTTGGGTGGGATGTTGGTGTAAAGAGCTTCTACATCCATAGTGGCCAGAATGGTGTTTTCTGGAAGTTCACCAAAGCCTCCAGGAGACTATCCCCAGACTACAACATAATGGCTACTGAGGTTCAGGATGCTATTCCCCTGATTGCCTAGGAGAGAGCTACAGCTGTCTGGCAACACCCCTAGAACCAAATCTAAACAAGGACACAGAGACCAATGGTTTGGTTTCAGTTTTTGGCTGGGTTTGGTACGGAGGTGGGTGAGAAGGAGGAGAGCCAAGGCATTTCTGTCTACACTTCACATGCCTACCCATGGGAAGACTTTGAGTCTGTTGGAGGTTTCCGGGACATCGAACAGTGTCATCTCAGCAGAAATCCGAAATCCAAGGCCCTTAATAGAGTCCTGGTCAGGCTACCAAGAGCCAGCCTAATGGCACATTGTTATCCAAACCAGAGAGCACCAAGAATTGTCTTACCATCCTTGGTGTGGGTACTTTGTAACAACACCTCTGTTTATTTCTTTTATTTTAAGCCAGCCACTGACATAAGTGATGTACCACCTATCAAAAATCTAGCCTAAAGTCACTATTTGCCACAGCACTGCTGATGCTGGGAGACAACATATGGTGTCTGTACTGCCTTTACATTTAGGAGCATTGGAGCTTATGTATTGCTGTGTTTGTGTTCTATTATCCCAATCCTTTTTTCTTTTGTTCCCTATCCTGGGTTCCTCATATCTAATTAAACCCTGGTTTCTGTTTTATTATTCTGGAAATTGTTGCGGGTTTTGTGCTCTAACTGAGTGACCCCTGTAACAGATTGTGTGTTAAATATCTTTCCAGGGAACAAGCTCTCTGTGTTTACTGCATTGGGAGGGATTTTTTGGGCAGAGGACATTATTATAGGTGAGTCTAGTACCCAAAACCCTAAGCAGAAAAGAGAAAGCTGCAGCCGTGCCTTGGAGCTGATGTTACATATGGATTTTTGTATGCTTTGGTTTGTTTTTTCTTCTTGATGCTAAAGTCTGAAGAAATGATTCCTGCCGCTTTAGAATGTAATCATCCACAAAAGCAGGGCATTGTTTTATGTAGTCATCCACCATGTACGTTTTAATTATAAAATAGTTCATAGCATTTATATAACACTTTTCATATGAGAATCTGAACACGCTTTACAAATAAGGGTCTATACCTCTGTACAGAGGGGGAAACTGCTGAAAACAGACCAACATTTTCTGACCATATTTAGGCACCTAAGTAAAAGGCTTGATTTTACAATTGGAGAGCCACCCAGAGCTCTCACTGAAGTCAGCATTTCTAAATATTAATCACTGAATATTAAGTGCCTGAATGTATATTGACATAACTACCTTTAGGCAGTCTAATTAGAAAGAAACATTGCAAAGGTGAGAATGAACCACTGTAGTACATTTTAACAGGAAGAATACAATCGGGGGCATCTACCAGGAGTGGAGGGGACAGGGGCACACACCCTCCCAATAGTTGGCAGGGGTACAGTGCTCCTCTGGCCCCAGAGCTATGGCAAGAGCACAAACGTGTCCCTCCAAAAGGCGTCAAATTTTAATTGCTGCTGCTGGTTCTGGGGATAACTTGTGCTAGTCGTTTGAAATACAAAGCAAATTTCCCATAATGGAAGAATGGATAATGAAGTGGCTTTTGAGGAATTACTAGGGGACCAGCCTTACTCAAATTGAATGGTGCCTTTCAGCACAAGCAATCCCACAAAGTCAGTGATGCTACTTTTTGAGTACAGTATGACAAATTTTGAGTAAAGTGATTACAATCTACCTCTGCAATGTGTACTGCAACTTCTATAATGATGGTATATTCAACTATTATTCTACATTGCAACAGGGAAAAAGATACAATGGAATACAAGTTAGATTTCAGTTATTGTAGTATGGATACTGCTCTCGTGTCTTCATTTTCCATTTGTTTTGGTCCTGGATACACAATGTTTATTCAACCTAAATCATATTTGTTACTTTTAGTTGTTTAATCACTTCTGCCAACATGCTAGCTTCTGGCATGCAGTCCTTTTCCAGAGAATGGATGCTCATGGACTTTAAGGTCAAAATGGACCATTATGGTCAGGGTTTAAAGATTTCAAGGTACAGAGAATCCACCAGCAAGCAATCTGTGCCCCATGCTGCAAAGGAAGGCAGAAAAAAAAACCCCAGGACCTCTGCCAATCTGTCTTGGAGGGAAATTCTTTTCCACACCAAATATAGCAATCAGCTAAACCCCGAGTATGAAGATAAAGCTCACCAGCCAGATACCCAGGAAAATCCCATATAGTAACTCAGAACCCACTCCATCCAACATCCCGTCACAGACCATTCGGTATATATTTACTGCTTGGGGTCAAAGATCAGTTAATTGCCAAATTAGTCTATCCCATCCCATCATCTCCTCCCTAAAGCTTTTCAAGCCAACTAGGTTTTTTGCCAGCTAGATTACTGCTGAGCTATTAAGTCATAGATTAGATGAGTATCCTGAACTGCTCAATAGTGGCCCCTTGAGCTAATTACCCAACTGATGTTCATCAGCCCCAGTAGAAGTCTGGTCTGTTTAACTTCAGCCATTTCACTTTGTGATGTCAGTGTATTATATTGTACAAACTAAACAAGGTTGAATTGATTCACTTCCTGGAAAGGAGATATCAGGGCACTTGGGACATAACGGCAGTATGCTGCTGGAGGGTTGGTTTTTTGTTTTTTTTTTCCAGTGATGATATAAAACCAAGGCCCTTGACTGACTGCTGCTAAAAATTACAGGTTTTTTTTTCTTTTTTTTAGGTAGAGAAGGAAAATTAACTAATATTTGAACTAAATTTATAGTTAGGTAATTATATTTTGCATAAAAATCTTGTAATTTAATATGGTTTCAGTGTTCATTGCTTTTTATTCCAAACTGTAGTGCAGTTTTGCTGTGAGTCATTAAAACCTTGCTAGGCTTCACCCCAGAAATGGCTACCATTATTGAGTACAGGGATACATAGACACAGTGCATACATATCTTGTAATTCTGTAAATCCCTTGAAGCTTGCAGAAAGAAGTATACATTCCTAATAGATACATATATATATATATATATATATATATATATATATATATATATATATATGCATTTGATCCTCTATGGCTGTAAAGAATTATATTTTTGATCTAAGGCCAGGAAGAATGGAATTAAACAAGATGGGAGTCCAAGAAGGATACAGATAAACCTGTTATGCTTCCAGGAAGTAAAAAGCATACATAAGCAGAAATAGCATGGTCTTGCAGAATGGATTCTGGTGTCCCAGATCAACCAGAGAACTTACCCTCTCAGGCCTACATCCCTGTCACACATTGGTAGGCACGGAGTGCGGTCAGCCATTTGCAGCTCAGAGCCGTTCCTCTCACCAGTTTGAACTCTAGTGTTTTAAACACTAATTTCAGAAATAATGCTGCATTATTAAAAGTACTGGAATACCCAGAGACCACTGCTAGTCTTCACTGTACAAAACATTTAGCAAATCAAAAAATGTTAATCGTGCTGAGGACATTGTCAACATAGGAGCTCAGAGATTACTTGTTACTGGTTGCCTGAGAGCAATTTACTTAGTTTTCATTCCATCAAGTTGGGATATAATGAAGAGGGGTTTCATTAAATGAAACCCAATTCACTGCAATAGGGATTTCAAGTCAACCTGTATTCTGTATCATGGGATAATTGTCATTTAATAGTCTCTCTAGGTTAGCTCTGCTATCTATTTGAATGTAACATTATTAACTAACTCCGTACTGCAGTATACAAAACATCTCAGAGATTGCAGTGCCAGCCATTCACTTCTGTTTTTCTAAAGCTGTCTGCTGATGAGTTTTAAACTATATTATTACAATATGAGACTGCAGGAACTGAACAATTAAAGTGGTGATGTAAGCCTGTTGGTGGTGATCAAGGGCAGTGCGACTTAGTGGATTGTTAATGCTGTCTAGCAGTGGTGTGTTGTTTCTATCACAATGACAGCTGCTGAGAGACTTTCTATTATTATCTTACTTATTCTTTTTAACATTAGAGTATAATGATGCCCCAGCCTACAATGTGGTAGAAAATGTGTGAATTACTGTGACTGCATTTATATGCTCAGCAATGTCTGGTCTACAGGTGTGAGTACGTGGGTTTTGATAATTAGTATCTGGTGGTATAATTTCTGTGTTAGGATATAGTCTGGGACACTTCTGTTCATCTCAACACTGCTATGGCATTTAAATCTTCCTGGGAAATTAAAAAGAGACAGTGCACAGCTCTTTTTCTTTTCTTTCTTTCTTTTTTGTTTTTTTTTTTAAAGGGAAGATTTTATTTTTCCCCTTCTAATTCAGTAATAACTCCTTCATCTAGGTAGGAGACGTTTTATTTATGGTACTTAAAACAGCGATCATAGCTAAATTACTCTGGCCAGCTTAGGACACAGTACACTGGCACCACTGTAATGGTAATGTAGGCACTCTTCCATTCCGTTAGGGAAAACCTTACACTTTAGTTTGCCCATGTTAGTATTTTTAAACTTCTTGCATTTGTACATAAGCACTGATATATTTAGTCATTATTCAGTTTGTCTTCATGGTTTTTTTGTTTGTTTTGTTTTTTGTTTTTGGGTTTTTTTTAAATAGGACTCTATTTCACTGGAGTACTCATCTCTAGGTCCTGCCTATATTTTACCAACATTTCCCATCTTCATTACTATAAATAGAATTTCCTCCTTAGTAATTTCACCCTAGGGACACCCTGCCCAGATTGTGTACTTCTCTCCATCTCTTACCCTCTCCCCAGCCCTTAGTCTTAAATAAATAAATAAATAAATAAATCATCCTCTACAACCATTTTTAATTTTTTTGTGCCAGCAGTCTGGTTCCAGTGAAGCATATCCTCCAGTGTTGGTAATTACTTCCACAAAAGATTTCTCAGTTCCTAATAAACCAAAGTTCCTTCTCCCTACAATATTGTCTTATGCCCACACTGAGACCTTGCAGTGCCGCCAGTATTTCTAGCCCTCTATGTAGATGTGGGAACATTTCAGAGAATGCTCCCATGGAGGTCCTGGATTTTTAATCTCTTACTTAGCAGCCTATATTTGGTCTTCAGGCCCTCTCACCTGCTTTTCCTGTCTTATTCATACCTATCGGTGGCAGGACCACAGGCATTTCCTGAGCCCCGCATGTAAGATTAGATCTGCTACCTTTGTACCCACAGGCAGTTCAGCACACAGTTCTTCTGGTCATCACAGAACTAACAATCTGTCTATATTTCTAATAATGGAATCCCCCACTATTGATGCGTGTATCTTCTTCATAACTGAAGTCGAGGACCCTGCAGAAATATCCTTCGTGTGGAATGAAATCATGACATCATCTGTAAAGTAGTTCCAAACTATGGGATTGTTTTCTTCCACACCACCTTGATGCTATCCTGTCTCAAGACTTTCATCCTCATTAATAGCATGAAGTTTGTTGGACAGCAGATGGGACTGCTCTACTATATCCCTGAAAGATTCCTCCATTTGCTTTGTGTCTCCTGCTGGCTCTCCAACTGAGCCACTGGGACCTTCAGAGTCTGTATTCTATCTCTGAGAGCCATGAGTTGCTTGGCTCACAGGAAGATATACACCACCTTCCCATAAGGTAGGAGATCAGATATGCTTACTACAGTGCAATAAATTGAGCAGTTGCTAACTTGTTGGTCTTTCGACTTCATTTGCATTCTTTGAGGCTTAAGTTCAAGATGTGTTTGTTAAAGCTATTGTGTTTTCTTTACTCTGTCAGTTGATTTTCCCCAGGCGGTTGTGCCTTTCTAATTGTTAAATGATTCCCTCTGCAGCCAATCACTCCCTGAAGATAAGTTCCATACTGATAGCCGTGTTAGTCTAGTTCAGCAAAACAAACGAGGAATCCTTTGGCACTTTTAAAGACTAACAACTTTATTTGTTGCATGAGTTTTCATGGCAGAAAATCCCACTTTGTCAGACACTTGACAGGGAGCTTTCAGAACTTCCGTAAATTCCCCATCTTCAACTGTCTGATGAAGTGGGATTTTCTCCCATGAAAGCTCATGTGATAAATAAATTTGTTAGTCTTTAAAAGTGCCAGCAGGCTCTCTCTTTGTTTCCATGAAGATAAATTTGTTTTAACTTGGCAAATCACTTAGTCACTGAGCTCTTTCCCATTCTGTCACGGGCTCTCTCTCCTCAATAGGGCTTCTTTCAGGAGTCCTCTAAATTTATAACCATGGGTAGGCCACAGACCTCTCGTGTGTGTGTGTGTGTGTGTGTGTGTGTGTGTGTGTGTGTGTGTGTG